>VZTA01009008.1:390886-461505 GCA_013398855.1 Mohoua ochrocephala | reverse complement strand
GGAAGGAAGGAAGGAAGGAAGGAAGGAAGGAAGGAAGGAAGGAAGGAAGGAATTTTCAGTTCTGTCACATTAGAGCTGCAGCCATGCATGACCTGTGCCGCCTGCTACAGTGGGGCCAATGCTACATTTTGGTCAGTGGAAAAATCAGTTATTAATCAGCAAAGGACTATTGATTTTCCAACTGCTCTTTTCCATAGAATAGAAAGTCAGCTGTTGCAGCTGGCAAGCGGTGAACTGTGAAGCGCCACCGGGAGCACCTCTGGCCCAAAGGAGGGAGTCGATCCATGTTGGGAGCTACGGGGTGTTCTGGGGTCACCGCTCAAACAGAGCAGCTCCCAATTCGCAGGAGACATGGGGCTACATTTCGTGCTTGTAGTTAACAAATCAGGGCAAATTCACTGTTGAACTGGGAAGCAGAATGGAAGATGTGGCATGCTGTCCAACTCCATGTAAAACCATGTGTTTGGAGGATGTAGGCAGTTTTCCAGTCAATTCATAGTGGCCCTGAGAAATGCATCATTTTCCTCTGATAGAATTCAGTTTGCAAAGCAAGCTTCTCTCTTTTTTTTTTTTAATGCAGTAGAAATATTCATAAGGTGTTCAGTGAGATATAGTCTTCTGATTGCTTTTCTTCTATGTATAGATCAATTGTGATGGTTCACTCAGGCAAACATGTGCTGATCTGGACCATTCAGATTTGCCTATTTATTTTAGTTAGGTCTGTAATGGAGATTTTTATCACCAGCTACTGGGATTTGGGATTCTTTTTGTGAAACCTGATCAGAAACGTAACATTCTGAGACCTGAAATTCTTCTTTTGTAATCTTTGTCCTAAAATCCCTGAGTAATATGCTCAAGAACATCATTGAAATATGTCCACAATGCAGAGCTTACGCTGACATTTACCCAGGAGAGTGTCAGCTTCAGCAGTCTATAGCACCACATAATAGGAACAGGGCAGTGTTCTTTCATACTTTTTGGTATTAAAATTGTAATTTCATGATCTAGAAGATGTCCTGCTTTGGATCAGAGTTTTAGCTGTCCAGCAGCCAGCAGAGAGTGAGGGTTGGCTCACATCTATTTTAGGTACCTTGACAATACGCACACAGTCCCTGTTACTCTGCATTTCAATGCATTTCTCCAACAGATCAAATTGTGGTTGTTTCTTCAGTCATGGTCCAGCAACACAGTGACAGTAGCAAAGATGTGAGCTCTCACAGCTGTCATTAAGAATCACAAGTTCATTTACTCACTACTGAAACTTTTATCTGAAATAATCCTATACCGTGCAACCGCTCCAGGAAACTGGAAAGAGACAAGATGTCTCTTTGAAACCTGAGCTATGAAAGAATTACCCTGCAGCTTGACACGAAGAGCACTGTGCATAGCTCCGTTCTGGTGATCACCATCAGGAGAACATTGGAAGGTAGGTTAGACGCTAAAATTGCTTGTGAAAGTTAGTGTTTCCATTGTCACAATTAGTGCTGCCACTATGGCGAAAACAGTCCTGGCTTCATATAGCACCAATGGCACAGGCAGCCCTACTGCATGGAAAAACTGGCCAGCTCACATGATTTAAGTCCAACGGAAATTAAAGCAATTTGTTGATTTATTAGGAGTGCATATTTAACCTGTTATCAGCGACACATCAGATCAACCGCAGTACCAGACACTCGCAAAATGTTAATAAATGCCTGCAGATTTCTAAGCATGCCTTTATAGCCCCAACATTTAAGAGCTCCCCTTCCAGGCAGTGTGCATTACACCCCCCATGCTTTGTGTGTGGGGGCAGGTGCCCATGTGCAGCCCCTCCTGTGGAGCAGGGGGTGCCCTTGCCGTGCCCACGCCAGCGCCTCTGCCACACCCTGCCCAGGGCAGGTGCCCCTCATGGCCCCGTGTGCACCCTGAGGAGCAGCGTACCCCCTGTGCCACCCCGTGCTCTGGGACACGGGCTGTATGCACTGGGGGGTGATGCCTGGCAGTGCCCCAACAAGGTCACTCCTCCTCCCCCTGCTCCAAGGCATCTACCTGGGGACAGGGTCTCTGTCATTCCCTGGTTATTGATTAATCAGGAAAATCGTCTTCCTGGTTAGTGCTACCAGTATTGGGTACTCACTCTCAGGTGGTTTTGGGTGTCCCAAAAAGCTACTTAGATGGGGTTGCTGTGGGGCACCCCAGCTGGGGATGTGCTCCTGGGTTTCCATTGCTGCCTGTCGCTGTGGGAGCTGGACAAGCTCACAGCTGGCACTGCCCTTGTTTCTGGGAGCTGAAGGTTCGTCAGCTGATACTCCTTGCCTTCTTGGTGTGCTGCCTCTGCTGGGAAGGGCCCTCACTGCTGGCAGGGGGTGCTGAGCAGGACCTCTCCCTGTCTGCTCCTGGTCCATTCCAGGGTCCTCCCAGCTCACTTCCCCATGGCAAAACCTTTAGAGACACGAACCCTTTGTTTTACTCTGTTAGAAGAGTTTGTAATACAGCTAAAAAGGTCCAAGTTCACTGGTGGTTGGTTATATGACCCTGACCTGGAAGGCTATATAAGCTTCAGATCCTCTCTGAATGCAGCTTCCTAGAAAACTGGGGGTTTCTTGCAACCATTTCTGTCTCTCCCCTGTACTGATATTCTTCTTGTTCAGAGAGTAGTAATCTATATTTCTAGATATGCTTATTTGTTTTCAATCTAATATTTATGCGCCTTTTCTTCATTTTGTATTTTTTTAAAATTCTTTTCCTTAAACGTGTTTTCAAGACGGTGTTCTGCTTTTATGTGGATCATTCCTTTTCCATGCAGTTTCTCTGAAATGCTTTCTTCCTCTGCTGCTTTCCAAACTGTGTCGGTGCCTCTTCAGCTCGATACTAGTTATTTTGGGGTGTTTTTTACTTCTTTCTTAGAGATTTCAGCCCTTGGGTCTCAGTCACTGTCCAAAAGCAACGGAGAGCGTTCCCGGCGGTGCTGGGGTGGCGGAGCGCTTTGCGCGGTCACACGCTGCGTGCTGCCGAGCGAGCCTCCTCGGGGCTACGCCGGAGCTGATCTCAGCATCTCCTGTTAGTCTATAATAGTGCACAATAATGTTGTGACTCTCAGTTTGCAGCTGTTTGCATTTGACCAGGACATGGAAAAAGAAACAGTAATTTGGGAGCACATTTTTTCCATTTTTTTTTCCATCTGAAGAACAGCAAGTGGTCCAAATTTAGCCGGCTGTGGTGCTTCTCTCTGGTGGCTCTGCGGCACAGGAAAACAGGGAATTGTAGAGAAAAATAAGTATCAGTAGTGGTATTTTCAGCTGTGAGAAGATCCTTATGACTGTAGGGGTTCACTGTTCTCCAGCTCAGACAGCACTGATTTGTCCTTTAGAAAGAAAAGAAAGACAAAGAATGGAAAACAATCTCTTTTGGGTCCCTCCTTATATTTCATGTGCACTCACATCTCCAGTTTTATAGACCGAACCAGATGGAACCAGGTCTTGTGTCAACTTCTTCCACCCTTTGAAAGATGCAAAATGCAAAGTCCAAATAAATAAACAAAATTAGACAAGAATTATGTTTGCAAAGTTGTATTTACAATGCAACTTCTTTACCTCACTCCCTGCAGCCCTCCTGCTCTTAGGTTTATGCGCTATGTGAAGCTTTATAAAGCTGACATTTGGGATTTATCCCTGGAGGATTATCTTTGAAGCAACATACCACTTCTTGGTACTAAAGATTTTTTTTTTAACACCCTGCATTCATAATTCTAAGACACAAATAATACTATCAATATTAATGCACGGAAGACATTTTCTTCTGTACCTGACGATATGTTACTACCCACAGAGATAAGTAGAATTTCATAAATAGGTACAAAAATCTTGACTTTTGTTATCATGACATCTTCAGAACTGTAATTGTAGTAACACTCCACAGCACAGTATTGTTACTAGCTGCCACAGAGCCAGAAGTTACCTCTCAGGAAAAATTGACTCCATTGAATCACGCATCTCTGCTCACACTGAGAAGATGCTGAATACACACCCACATCTATATAAATATACATATAAAAATATATATCAAAGTGTGGTGATTCATTCAAGTGAAAATAATTTCCCCTTTTAAAAAATATTTTACTTTCTGTGAATATAATAATAATAGTAATAATAATAATGCAATTTAGAAAGAAATAGTTAAATAGTTGTGCAAGGGTGTGTTTAGGCTTCTTTTGGCGTAAAGGCTTCTGTATTTAGAAGGTGCCATTTATTCCTCTGTCTGCAGAAGAATTTTGTCATTGTTCGGTGTCTAGACACCCCCACTCAGAATTCCTTGATCTGAAAGAGAGCTACTGAAATCACTGGAAAATTTTGAATAAAGGTAAAAGAGTGACATTTAAATACATTCATGGATAACTCACATGAAGGAAATAGGCTTAATTTAATTATTTTCTGTTGTCATTAGTGGTTCTGATTATGTTCTCATTCTTGGATATAAAACTGGAGCTTTTTCACCAACCCTGCTAAAACAGGTCTAAATTATAATACATAAGAATTGCTAAAAGAATTAGGTCACTCATGCTCGCTACAGCAGAAAAATGTTTTAGAGGGCTAGACACAGTCAGTGGTGATAAACAGTTCTTAGTTATTCTTGTACACCTCCTCCTGTCCAAGAAGGTTGATCTGGAAGAAGAATTTGCAGTTTCTGGATAACTTTAAGTTTACGCGACTCAAATACAACTGGGATATTGTACTGTCATCCACATTGATAAAGAGCTAGGTAAGTTGCTCCAGTGATTTCCTTAATGTTGAAGAAAACACTAGTGCCCCTTGCAGCAGAGTGCTATTTGTGCTTCCTTTATCTCTTCATGATTTTGTGTTGTGTTTGCTGTGGAGTCCTCAAGTCTTTTCTTCAATATAATTATTAAATAATAAGTATAGTTTTTATTAGTTATCTAATTCTCTTTTAGACACCTCATAGAAATTAATAAATAAGGGTATTTGACAGAGGTATTTTACATTTTGACTATAAAATAGATAGAAATAATTGATGCACTGATTATCTATTTATATATTTCAACCAGGCAGCAACAGGACTAAGGAGAGCACATTTAAAAGCTTTATTAAAGACCCTAGGCAACAGATTTCTCCCTGTAATGTATTTTAGTATGCTAACTGATTTATGGGTAATAGAGCTGCATGAGATGTTTGCAATGGAATCGGGATCACTTGAAATTTACCTTGGTACCATCACAGAATGAAGCACCCTTCACCCAGACACCACCAGCTATAACCACTAAATCATCTGCAATGGGCTGCTGAGCCTGTGACCTTCCTGTGTGTACAATCTAGAAAGGTTCTCTGAATCCTCTATCCCCGGAAACTGCCTTGGCCTCACTTTGTGGCTTTTGCTGGCTCCAGTGGTCAGAAACAACCTCCTGATTTCCAATCTCCTTTCTTCCTGGTTGGTTTGTGCCTTTTGTTGTTGTTGTACCAATGTTGTATTTTATCTGAAATAGCTCTTCCCTTTCTAGAGTTTACTCATCTGCAGTAGAGGAGCCTTGTCCTTCCTGAGGGTCTTGCTCAGTGAAGCAAACCAAGTTGTCCTAGTCCTCTCTGCTAAACACAGTGAGCATCTCTGTTCATCCTAGAAGCTCTCTCCTGTGTCTAGTCCAGTTTAAATTCAGCTTTCTTGTATGCAAGTGGCTGGAACTGTATGAGACCCCAAGGACTGTGTGTGTTCTGCTGGAGTCACTACAACCTTTCACTTGCCTTTGTTGTGGCTGCAAGGTGTGGAGACATCTGTGAATACACAGGTGCTTGTGTGTATGTACAGCTGTGCATGTTCATGTAAGTGCACACCTGCATCCACACACATCCACACATTGTTTTATGTGGTTGTTGCCAGCTGAGGAACTGCACAATTTATTATTTTTGCTGAAGTGCGTGTCCTTCGTGCGTTATGGGATTCCTCCTGTCCTCATGACTCCCTCTCCCTGTGTGACAGTCTCCTCCATACTGAGGACAGTGTACTTGGCGAGTTTTGTTGCCACTTGTCCACTTTTCATACTATTAATATTGCTAAAATTAAGCCAGATCCAGTTCTTGAAAAATTTTGCTCATCATCTTCTTCCAGCCCATCCCGTTGACATTCTCCCTTCAAGCATCCTTACACGACATGGCTTGCACTTGTTCTGGTCAAAATAAGATTATCTCATGTGTAGCTGTATAGCAGATGTTTCACAGATGTTTAGATAAATGAAATTTTGGTCTTAGTGTTCCATAGTAATAACAGTTACCAATATCAATTATAGTTTCTAGGAAAGATGCTAGGCTCGTCTGATGCATATGTTGCATTGCTCTTCCATCCATCTCCACAGATTTAATTAGTTTTTCTTCAAAAAATATTCCAAGTTCTCTGCTCTTTTGTTTAAGTTTGCTTAAGATCTCTACTCTCAGACTTGTGACTGTATGAGCCCAGTCTAGCATGGACTAACTCTGGTTCTGACTATCCTTATGATACTGAGATGATGGCTGCTTCCCTCCCTGTGTGTGAGTTGAGTTAACGTATGCAAGAGCATATCCCTAATGTGCCTGTTGCCCATTAAAGAACAAACAACTCTCTTGATGTGGTCAAAGACTTATATTTGTTTTGGGAGAAGCTGGAAAGAGCCCTGATGAAGGTAACTGTTTCTGCAGGCAGGCGGTGAAAGCTGGAGGTAATGGAAGTCGGGATGGACAAACCACATCTGTAATTTCTGTCATTAAGTTTGTCACATTAGACCTGGAATGAAAATGCCTCTTTCCCATGGTCCCCATTCCAAAGCAGTTGCCAGGTAGCTCTTTTATAACGGTGTCTATGTTTGGGGCAGTTGGTTGCAGCCAGTGCTCTGGCTCTGTACATCATCCCTCTGCTTCCCAGGCATGCAGCCTGTGCACACGGCGTGGGAGAAGGATGTAGGCTGGTGTGATGGTGCAGGCAACATGACTACCATTGATGAAGTAGCAAACTCTGCTGCTGAAGCAGCAGAAGTCTCCAGGCACAGAGCAGGACGGGAGCTGCTCAGACTCCTTGTGGAAGGTCAGGGGAACACATCTTTGCCCCATTTTGCTGTTGGACCTGGACTGAAAATGGAGACCTTTGTTTCTAATGGGGTCTACAGCAGTCAGACGTGGGGGTGGGATATGGGATCTTGATGCCCACCAGGTGGAGAGGATCACTGCACCCACAGGAAGCCCTTTGAGAAAATCTCCATGATGATATCCCAAAAAGGGAAATGAAAGTGGATTCTGGAAATTAAAAAGCACACACAGCTGCTTCAAAAAATTTGATACCTTACTTTCAGCACATCCCTGCAGTATCAGTTGTGGTATTAGGTCTGTCTGAACTTTTTCATTTCCCTGTTGCAGTGTAATGATGGTTTGCTCTCCCAGTCAGCTCATTTTTAATCCCTTTTTTTTTTTGAGCTGGGCAGGCCTTTTAAATTTTTTTTTATAGTGCTTAATAATCATGTATGTTCAGTCCCCTAGGTGGTATGTTAATTCTTTTCTTTCATCTACTTAATTAGAAGATTTTGTTCTGCATAAAATATATGAGGCAGCTGGGGCAGGGTCTTATGAACTGGTAAGCATCCAATAGCTATATTAAGCAGTTTCTTAAGGCTTTGAAATTGTCTTCAGATGGTAGCTGTTGACAAACCCTGAAGTGAAGCACTACTTGAACATTCACATTAAAACCGCCATTGCAGTTAAGTTAGCGATGCATGATTAATTGGCTTAAAAGCAATGGATTCATATGGAGTAAAATGCCCCTATGAAAATCAATAACATGACTACCATTAGCAAGAGCATTACTTTGAAGATATTAAGGGCCACAAATCAAATTTGTTAGCTGAAGAGTAACAGCAGCTAAATATACAAACAAAAGGCAGTTGTGTCTGCGACACAGCATGCGGGGTTTATGGTTCTTTCACATATTCTCTCTCTTCTCTCAATAGTCACAGCGATGGGATAGCATGATAGTTACTTAAAGGCTAATAACAGAGACCAAGGTGCTACTTTGCTTCCCCCCACCAGGTTTGGCCAGCACCTCTTGGTCCCCGGCACACGCAGGGACTCGATGCTGTCACCCAAGACTGGCTCCCCACTCTCTGCCATCCACATTCACACCCATTTTATCTGGTGCTGCCAGCCTGGGCCAGCCCCACCACTGACACATGGGCAACCCCAGAGTCTCACAGGGGTCTCGCTCCTCTGTCTAAAAATTCAAAGGATTTTTTGGATTATATAAGCGTTATAAATACTGCTCCTCTCTTCTTGCATCCCCACAAATTCCCTTTTATGCTGCTGCATAAAAGCCTCTCCAGGACTGAGAGTTGCTTGAATCCATAGGTAAATGAAATACTGCATTGTGGTCATGTTTACAGTGGTACACAGGGAAATGGCACAGATTTCAGAGTCTTCCTAGGGTATGTGCCCTGAATTAAAAAAAAACAAACAAAACCAAACAAAAAAACCCACTCCACTTGGGTGCATTTTCATGTCTTTCACTCACACAAATATGCTGAGTGCCTGATTCTGTGTATTACTGCAAAAAGTAGAAAGCTGTCTGTCAGCTGGGGCACTATCCTCTTGGCTCAAAGCTGACATAAATGATAAGAATTTCAGCTTGGAAAAGAAGGGAGCTGGATGGAAGGGACTTCTTTTATCTCCATGCCTGAGGATCTAATGTAAAAAAAGGTAAAAATCAAATAAACAAAAATATGACAATCTATAGTGGAAGTACAGAAGATGAGAGGCTGGACAGTACAGAGAAGGAAAGTGCTAATACTAAGGAGAAAGAGGGGATAAACAACTGCTGTATTGACCTAAATATAAACTAACCTCAGACATAAAGCAATCATCACTCTTTAGGGAACGGAATAAAATATTGATGCTCTTCTTAAAAAAATTAGGGGGTATCTAATTAAGTAAATTATCAATTAACGTGGCAAAACATATGTACTATAGAAATATTAAGTTGGGGTAGAGGTTCATGAATGAACCTTAAAACTAATAGTTAGAGGGTTTTTCTGAAGTTTGTGGGTGACAGGAAGGTGGGGGGCATCCTTGATGTGAGAAGAGGAGGATGTTGGGCAGAAAATAATGCCTGTCCCAGGGAGGCAAACAATGTGATAAACATCAGTGGAATGAGGGGCAATGTCATTTAAAGACTAATGTGGAGAATTTGCACTAAAAAAAATGGGACTTTATCAGCTGGAAATGGAAATGAGTAGAAAGCACTGGGTCACTGAGCCAGTCAGGATGAATATTGTCATCAATGTGATCCAACCATGAAGGGCAAATCCAGGCTGAGGATATCCCTGCTGACTTGTTTCCAGTGGAGCGGAAGTAGCATTCAGGCTGGTGGCATCCCCATTCATGAAGGATGGAAGAGCTGCAGAGGACAGCCTGTGGGATGGATGTGGGAGGGAAAAGCAAGGGCTTGGTTAAGTCTTTCTGAAGCTGCAAAGAGATGTAATTATTCCCTGCAAGCACACCATGATGCTAAATTCTGGAGAAACAGGAAAAGAAAAGCTATTTAAGTCAAAGAACATAATTCACATAGAAACAACTGGAAATACTTTTAGGTAGGATTTCATTAAATATTTTTCCTTATCAGTGTACTGAGGATCTGGAATAGGACAGTGGTGATGTAAAACCTGGTCATCATTAAAACAAAGTTTTGTCAGCTCATGAAATATTTTTACCAGCATATTTGGGAAATGACTGGTATTTCAGGCTCAGGAGCTCCTTTCTAGGCTTATACTCCTCTGACTGGCACTGCATAAAGCTAGGAATAGATGGAGAGTCTCATATCCCAGAAGAGTCAATGCCGCTGGTCTGTAACATCAGGTCCAGGCTTGTTGCTTAAAACTCAGCCATCCTGGTCTTCTTCCTTGGAGCTGGGCTTGCTGTGGGAATTGGAGGAGAAGCAAAATTGGTTTAATCTCATTTATCCACAGCCCAGCTGCTGTTTATCCCTCTGAGACAAGTGCCAAGCACCCCTCCTCCCGTGCTGCAGTAGTCTGGTTCCCTTGTCCTCTGCTGTGTCTCCATGCTGCAAGTAACAAGTGGGCTTTCTGTGGAGCATGTGCTAAGCAAAGCATCCCAGCATATCAAATATCCCATAAATAGCCCAATAAAATTGTCCTGGAGCTAGGTGCAAGACTGAGATCTGGAATCTCCTCTCCCTCACTGCTGGATCTCCCCAACCCAGAGTCAGCTCCTTTGGCAACGCAAGAGCTTAGTCGGCCCAGTGTTCAACTGCAGGGGGAAGGAGGAGGAGATCCTAGACCCCCGTGTGCTGCATGTGCCTGGCGCTTCCTCTGCAAGGCAGTATCACCTCAGACTGTCATCGTTCACGTTCGACTTCCTGCACCTTGGGAGTGTAAAGACAGGCAGGTTGCAGTCTGCTGCAGACATCCTTTCTGCCTTCCCAAGCCAGGCTGGGAGGCACTCCTGCCTTCAGCCCCAGCCTGTGCCACCGTCACTAGTTAACAAAACCCGCCCCACCATTTATCTGTCCTGGTTTCGGTGACATAAGTGAAGCAGAAAACAGACTTCAATTTGTGGAGAGGTGATTTTTTTAACCTCTTCTGAGTGAATTGCTCCACCACAGGACTCAGGGAGTGCAGCCATCAGGCTGGCAGAGATGCCGCAGCATTGTGCTTCTGAGCACCTTTTTTGAAAAAAAACCCAGTCATTATCGAATCCTAGGGAGGAGGGAGGGAAGACAGATTTAATAAATTTTTTTGTCTCCTAAAAAAAGTGTGATTTGTTATCTGAAGGCAGTAATTCTAACTGGTGTTATTGGTATGCGGCACGCAGGGATCTTAGTGCTAGCACATCTTTATTAATGTTGTTATAAAAGCTTCTACTGGGATCCTAGTTATCAAATGACTCTGACAGCAATTCATCCACAAAGCCCTGTGTTTTAATTTCTCACTATCTGAAAAGAAATGGGCTGGGTGGGTGGAAAGACTCCTATTTTCAGCTGCTTTGTCCTTTGCTTTAAAGCCTGGCACATTGCAAGCGTAAAGGAGGAACATGTAGGATTACAGCTGGAGGAATGCATCTTTGAAAAATAAATACCCTGCCATAAAAAGCATGTTACAAAGTGACAGGTACCATCTATTGATATAATGGAGTCTTTGATTCCCATAGTACCGGCCATTATAAGAAGCTGTACACAAGGCTGTGAGCCAGAGCCTTGAAAACCTCGTTGAATAGCAGAAGAGCCACAAATAGCAGCAAGGGATTTAATGGTAAAACACTTTACAAAGATTTTGCTGTGTGCCCTGTGAAACAATACAGACTTAATGAATTACTGGAACCGACAAATGTTTCCTTTGATACAAATCAGAGACTGATCAGGGAAGCAGCTAATTTCTAGGACTTTTTCCCTCTTCAGTTCACTCTTTAGTCATGGTTATAAATAATTGCGCAGGAGGTCCAGACCCAGCAGAATTTGTGAGCAAAAATGATCAGCTAATCCAAGTAAGTGAAAAAAACCCAATTTAAAAAAAAAATAATTTCTCATGGCAAGGCTCAAAGCTTTTCCAAATGCGTGATATTACAGTAGAGCATCGTGTGAATGTAGCGAAGTGAGTGCCGAGTGAATTATGCATAAGCTGAGAGTGGAAATGGGGAATGGTCCTGGTGGTTCTCAAAAAACATGTAGGCACGTGTATGTCTGAACTTTCCCTCCTCCGCTCATTGCTTAGCATTTGTCCAGGCAAAACTGTCCTTGCATCTCTTTTATCAAACCCTGGAAGGACAATGGATTTTCTAGATTATAGCTTTGGGGGCCAAGTCTCTCCCACGTGGATCTTTTTGTGTGGCTGGAAAATGCGATTTCAGCAACACTGTGGTGTGATGGCCCTTGTTTCCAAGTAAGATGTATTGTTGCTTGCCCGCATCCTGGGAGGATAATTCCCTTTTATTAAAGATGCAGGATGATGCAATCTTTCAAATGGCCCCTCGCCTATTTAGAGGTGAAGGAGGTAGTAAGTTGTGGGCTGTGTGAGACTGGCTCTAATTGCATGACCACCTGCAAGGATGTTTTTTCCAGACAGAATTTTTTTTCTCGCACTGTCCTGTCCCAAACCTTTTTGCTTTCCAAAATTATATCAAATCCTTTAAGTTTTCTCTTTTGCAAATGTAAAGTCCTTTAAATTGTATTCTAGTGAACGACGACTTTTTTGTGGTTTTGGTTTGACAAGAGCAAGATGTGGGTCTCAGGACTGAGGCCAAGCTGAGGTCCTGTCACACTTTTGTTATTAATATATACGTGTCTGTGCCAGCATTAGGTCAAGAAGTCTTCTGCTGGCCATTGCACTAGGAGGCAGGTTTTTAATCCAGCAACTTTCATGACTTAACCCTGTAAACAAGCTTGCCAAAACTGTCTCAGGATTCTACACAAGCAAACCATTTGGAGCTGCTGTTTGATTGTCCCTAGTGCTCTCTTTTACCTAGCTCCGTGTGAAACCAAGGTTTCTGCTGAGGTTTGGCCCCGACGTTTCTGCCGTGGGTGACAGGAAGCTGGAGCATTCACAGGATCCCTTGCCTGGGTACAGGGGAGAGAGGACCGTGGCATCCCCTCCAGCCCTCCTCTTCCTGCTGGCTACCCAAGCAACCTGCTCCTCTCCTAGATCCTTTCACAGAATCACAAAACGGGCCATGTTGGAAGAGACCACAGTGGGTCATGTGGTCCAGCTTCCCTACTCAAACAGGGTCATCCTGGAGCACATAGCATGGGATTGTGTCCAGATGGTTCTTGAAGAGCTCCAGTGAGGGAGACCCCACAACCTCTCTGGGTAGTCTGTGCCAGTGCAAAGTCACCTGCACAACAAAGAAATTCTTCCTCATATTCAGGTGGAACTTCCTGTGCCAGTTGTTCTGCCATCAGTTTTTGCCCATTGCCTCTTGTCCTATTGCTTGGCACCACTGGGAAGAACCTGGAAACATCCTCTTGACACCCTTGCTTCAGGTACTTATAAATAGTGATGAGGTCCTCTCTCAGGCATCTCTTCTTGAGGCCAGACAGGCCCAGCTCCCTCAGCCTTTCCTCAAAAGAGAGATGCTCCAGTCCCTTAATCATCTTTGTTACCCTCCACTGGACCTGCTCCAGGAGCTCCATGTCTCTCTTTTACTGAGGAGCCCAGAACTGGACACAGCACTCCAGACGTGGCCTCACCAGGGCTGAGAAGAGGGGCGGGAGCATCTTCCTCACCCTGCTGGCAATGCTCTTCCCAAGGCACCCCAGGACACCATTGGCCTTCTTGGTCACAAGGGCACTGCTGGCTCATGGAGAGCTTGTTGTCCACCAGGATCTTCAGGTCCTTCTCTGCAAAGGAAATAGAACTTCAGTAGAACTTTGTAATGAATATGGCTTCCATTTCAGCCCTATATCCATCGTAGGGGGATTGAGAAGCCCCTGGGTGGATGGGTTTGTGCTCAGGGTGAGACCAGCCCTGGTGCAGAGTCTGGAGAGCAGTGCTCCTTGGAAGAGGATTTTAGCTTGCAGGCCTGTGGCTCAGGTGTCCTGCATGGCACTAAGCATATTCCTAGTATTTAACAACCTAAGAATTAATTGCTAGCTGCCTGCAAACCCCCAAGAACTCTAAATGGCTGAGGAAGTAAATAAGGACCAAAGGGCACTAACACTGCAACAGTTTTGTTCAACAGCTCTCTGCAATTAAATCCCCCAGTACAAAGGGAAAGAAAGACAACTAGAAATGAGATAGTGAGTGAGGATCCCTGCAGTGAGCCATGCTTTAGAAATCACAGCCAGCCAGTGACTATGGAAACCTTACACTATCCTAACAGGAATAAATAATTTAGGAAAGACCCATATTAAAGACTGAATTTCTCTCCTGGGCTCAGACAGATGGACTTCTTCCCTTGGGTAGATAATTTCTGTCTTGTTTAACAAAGTGCAGCCCCATCCAGCATTTCAGCAAAAAGTAGCACCAGATTCATAGAGCTTTTCGTCTTTTCAGCAGCCAGTGCTTCACCCACACAAAATAAAGATAATATTGAATTAACCTCCTCTGTAGTAGAGCATGTGCAAGCAAGCAAGCTTTAGCTGCCTAGCTAGAGAAAAATGAAGGGGTTTTTTTTCAGGATAAAAATGTATCTAGTAAAACAAGTGCCCTGGCTTGTGCCTTGCTGTTGGCTACACGGCAGCCCAGCTGAAGCCCCTCCTGCCATCGCTGCTGTCTCTGGCTGAACTTGAGATGCATGAGGATGGACACAGAGGTGTTGCTGAGTGCCTCTGTGCCTGCACAGCTCCCACTGCCTGGCTCCTGGGCTCTGCTCCTGGCACTCAAGGATAGTTGTAATGGGGAAGGGGAGGAGAAGCTGCTGCTTTCAGGGAGTTAATATTTCATCCTTTGTGGCAGAGCTGGCATCCTAGGGCACAGGCCAGTGCCCACCATGTGCTGTCACTAAGGGATAACAGCACACACCAGCAGGGCAGTTTCTTTCCCAAAGTTTCTGTCTCTCTACAGTGCAATGGACTTACAAGCTACTTTTCTGCAGCTGAATTGTTTTTCCTGGACTACGCACATTAGTAGCTGCAGCATGTGCTGCCAAATGAAGAGATTGGGGAAAGAAAACCTCCATGAATGCCAAGCAATCCATCTTAAAAAGCCACCTGCATGTAGGAAATAAAGGATCTGGGAGTGCCTGAAAGCTAAATTTTACCATGGGAGAAGGCAACATGTAGAGTTTCAGCAAGTTCTTGCCTCTGCCCTGGTTGTCGTCTTTTCTCTCTACTGGAATTGCCCTTTATATCCCTTTCCACCTGCCCTTTCCTATAATTTTCCTTTTTCCCTTCACATTTGCATTCTTAAAATAACAACCGTAGTAACAACTCAAGTGAGAACAAGAGGAAGAAAGGTAGTTCTGGAAGGAGGGTGCAATTGCCTGTAGCTCATTGACGTGTTCAGCACTGGTCTGGGCTTCTCCAGCTGGATGCTTGCTGGAGCAGGATGCCAGTAGCACTGGCCAGCTGCACAGAATTATCCCATTTCCTAGATTTTAAGGCACTGCTGTAGCAAGAGCAGAGGTTGTGTTTTATGTATTACCTCCCTCCCACTTCCAACACACCCCATCCCAAAGGTTCTGCTTCCATTCCTCTGGGAAGTCAAATCCACAATGATGATCATCAGATGATAAGCAAGAGCCACAGAGGTACTCAGGCTCCTGGGGAAGAAAGGAAGGGAGCAGAGGCACTGTGGGTTAAACAAGTGATGCTAGCGTGAAGGCAGTGGGAACACATACGGTAGAAGGTTGTTTGGCCTTGGAGACTGGTTTCTGCCGGCCATTTTGAGGTATGGATCTCAGGCTGCTTAAATGGGAGCAGCTGTCAGACAGTTCCTCATCACGGAGGTTTGCCTGCGATGTTGGACTGAATTCCTTGATTAGAAAGTCCATTGCTGTGAAGGGACTATGTGGGAGCTTACATCGTATTTTTATTACTTGCAAATAGCTGTTGAAACATTTCCTCCTGCAATTCCAATTTATTCAAAATTTTCAATATTCTCTCTTGAAATAGATTAAACTGCATACAGAGTCCTTAAAAATCAAACATTGGGTAGTTTCCAGAGAGCCATAAAGCTAAGGTTGCAGGATGATAACAGTCATTTGTAAAAGTAAATATGATAAAATGAACAGCTGCTTGCATGAAGTAGCACCACAGACTTCCTAATGACTAGATTGGTTCATTTGGGGTTTCAAAATAATTTGAGTTCTGCTTGTCTGAGTGCTGTTAATTGATCAGAAAGTAAAGCTGATCACTGCTTGTTTTTCCCATGGCGTATATGCTTTAATAAATTATTGCTTGCAACTCTTGCAGTGTTACTCATTATTGACTTCAGATACATCAGCTCGATGGATGGAAAAGACTGCTTACCAGAACCATTAATATCATACTGAGGTCTTCTGAGCTTCTCTGCAGGACCTTTCCTCTATGACAAGCTCCCATCGACGACCCAGCAGTTTTCAGAAAACTGCCAAAATGTTTTTCCTTATAATATGTTCCAGGGAGCGCTTCCCAATAGAACAATTTTCATGTGCTAAACACATTTGGTTGGCTATAGGTAGCCAATAAATATATATCCTTGCATCTCAGCTGCTGATAAAGGTTTATTACATTCTTTAAACCAGCAGACATTTGTATGCAACATTGGCGTGTCTAAAATCATTAACTGCTGCTTTCTGGACTTTCTTAGCAACTCTGCTCTCGTGGCAGCCTCCAGAGAAAAGGCACTTGACTTAGGAAACCCCCTCTTCTTGGAAGAGTCTCATACAAGTTTGGAAAACTTGTTCCAAAACTTGCAGAAAGCACATTTCTATGACACTCAAGAAAATGTTGGATGGGAGACTGGGGGGAGGATGGAGTGAAATAGGGACAAGAAGAAAGGAAAAAGAAAAAGAGGCACTTAAAAAGAGAGGTAGGGGGAAAACTGCTGAAAAGGAAATGAGATAAGAAAATATGAAAGGAAAGCAGAAGAAGATGAAAAAATAAGTATCACATATGTTTATTTTATAGGAAGTTGGCTGACAGGCTGAATTTCTGGTCTGGTCAGGGAATCAAAATTATGGTGGGCTCTGGATGAAAAGTGAACAGCAAATATCCTAAATTAAGAACTCAAGAGACTGAAATCTGTTTGTAAAACTGTTTTGGAACAACAAAATACCATATTTTAAGACTGAAGTTTGTTGATGAATAATTTGCAAGCAGAAAGCAGGCTAAATGTCTTGCATAAGAATGGACTAGAAAATACTTCTTCAGAAACACTGATGAAGTGAAAGACCATGTTCTGTTATCAACTCTCCTCATTTTGCATTTCATTTGAAATAATGAGATAAATAACTTTATGCCATTAAAAAGGATATTAGGTTTTCCTCTCCCGCAAGCAACTGTCCAGATCTCTTTGTGCCGGGCGCTGATTTACATAATCCTTATAAACTACTTGCATGACAAATGGTAAATTCACTTTTCAGGGGTGACTTCAGCTCTACTTGTGATGGGAGTGTGAGGATGGGGTAATAAGAGGAAGGGCTGTGTGGAAATGAGAGTTGGTACCTGGGGGTCTTGGGCAGTACTGCCGTGAGGTTTACTGACCTTATGCTCACTGGAAACATGACATCTTGGAGGCACCATACAACTACTGCAACATTTATTCAGAAGGCATGGTCTTTCCAAAATGTATCAGCAGTACTACGATGATTTTCTAATAAGAGAGGATGTTGGAAGAGAAAAGAGGAGGAGCATTTTATTTGATAGCAACACCAATCCCAAAACAAGTAATTGACTCTGCTGTTATCATCCTGGCATGAAAAGCGTCATCTTTCAGAGTCTTGACAAATAAAAGAAGTGCTGGTTTTAAAATTGGCTATTTTTGTTTTTTGAAATTTGATAGAGGGGATCCTAAAAATGGGAGAATCTGTCAGGACATTGAATGCACCCATTGCTGCACTCATGGTCGGTGGGTGGTGCTGCATTGAGCTGGGGAGCTGGTGATGTTGGGACCAAGCCACCAGTGGGGACTGAACCACGGGGCCAGTCCATCCCATCCATGGGTGCAGCCCAGCCATGGTGCTGGGGGGTAGCTCAGCCCAATGGTGAATGACAGTATCTGAGTTTGAGAGGGATGAAAACTGCCCCATGGATCTCATCCAAAAGGATACCGCAACCTTAATACCTCAGAAACTCTTATCTATTGTTTATCTATTGTCTCTTATCTCTTACCTGACTGATGGTAATGGTAACAAAGTGCTAGGCTTTCCTACACTGAAAGATTCAGTGTATAGATTCAGTGCATCAGGGTGGAATTTTCACCCTAAAATTAATCTGGGATAATTCCTGGGCCTCTGTCATTGAAAACCTCTTTCCCTGATTTTAGCCATTTTTGTTCTATCAGCTTCAAAGGACATACGCAGTCCTGATTGGCATCACTGGCTCTAGAGCAGAAATGCACCCCTCGTTTCTAACAGAACGGTCTCTATATTTCATCATAAAGTCTTCTACTAGGGAACTCATTGCTTGCATGATAGCGCACTGAATTATAAAATCTGTAAGAAGGGGCATCTGTCAGAACAGATCTGTGCTTTTTTTCCTGATCTATAAATCAAGCAAAGCAGTGAGGAGGTGAGGAAAAGCTTTAATTCAGTATTACATTTCCACAGAAATAGAAAAATTCAACACTGTGAACTGATCTAGCACGTGCAGTTTGCCAGGCTTTGTTACAAGGTGGGTTAGATGTCCTGTACCTCTCTGGATCATGATGGAGACACGTAACCACTCTGCCATAATTCGGAGAAGTTTGTCATGTCAGTGAGGAGAAAGCTGCTAAAATAACAGCAATCTCTGCTTTAAAGACAGGTCTGTGCTGCCATCCAGATCAAAGGCGTACGCAGAGGAAATGGTAGTGAAGGTGTTTAACTGGTTACCTTTTGGGAAGGTCTTCATGTCTGTGCAAGAAACTGTAAGAAGAGCAGCGGCACTCGGAGAGAAGGCGGCAGTAGAGGTCTAGCAAGGAAGCTCAGACACAAAATTACCAGGAAAAAAAAGAGAAAAACCAGCAGGGGGTGATCGTGAGCTGCCAGGGCATTCCTTGCATTACTTTAGAGCTCACAGAAACAGAACTTAGCTAGGTCTTGGTGAGGAAACAAAGTCGCCTTGAAGCCATCTGACTCTATCACAGCATCTTCTCTTTGATGACGTTAAACTGCAGTCTGGAGTCCGGTCAACAGCTTGGTTGAGAAAGTTGTAATAGCTCAAAAGACCAAAAACATAAACAGAGCGTGAAGTGAAGAAGTAATGAGAATCAGGTATCTTGGATTCTCACCATTAGCAGAATATTGCAGTTCATGGGTGGTTTAAATCACCGCCGGATTCACAAAAACTGAATCACTGCTGAAGTTGGAAGGGACCTCTGACAGTAACGTGGCCCAGCCTTCTGCTCATGCAGGACCACCTAGAGCCAGTTTCCCAGGACTCTGTCCCAGCAGACTCCTCAGCCTCTCCAGGCAACCTGTGCCAGTGCTTGCCCACTCTCACAGAGAAGAAGTTCCTTGATGTTCAGATGGAATCTCCTGTGTTTCAGTTTGGGCCTTTTTGCCTCACCGAACACCACTGGAAGGAGCCTGCCTCTGAGCTCTTTGCACCCTCCCTTCAGATATTCATACACAATGATGAGATCCTCCCTGAACTCTCTCTTCCAGGCTGAACAGTCCCAGCTGTTTCAGCTCTTCCTCGTAACAGAGATGCTTCAGTCACTTAGTGACCCTTTGTTGGACCCTCTCCAGCATGTGCGTGTCTCTTGTGTACTGGGCAGCCCAGAACTGGACACAGAACTCCAAGGGGGGCCTCACCAACATGGAGCAGAGGGGAAGGACCACCTCTCTTAACCTCCTAATGCAGCCCAGGATAGCATCAGCTGTCTTTGCAGCAGGGGCATGCTGCTGTTTGTTTGGTGTCCACCACGTGCCACTGGTCCCTTTTTTTCTGCACAGCTGACTTTACCCTAAAGCATGGGAAAGGTTAAGGCTGTGCTAGTGACAGTCCCTTCCTGCTGCAGAAACACTAGCACTGCAGAATGGGCTAACATGGACAGGCTGCCACCTGCTACGCTGCAAGGTAGGGACCTGAATTTAATGTGTCTGAAAAATTAGTTATAGTTCAAGAGTTGCATGTCACAGTAGTGTAACAGTGTGCACCGTGAAGAATTTCCTTTCTGACTCTTTTGGTCATTAATTTCATGCATGGAAATCACGGGCCTGCCAGAAGAGGAGAAGAGCTGGAATTACGATTCAGCCAGAGCCTGTGCTCCATTATTAACATATGTTCCATTATTAACAAAATATAGAGCCTGCTCTGGAATCAAAACTGTTTCTGTTCATCTGGATGGAGAAAAATAATGAGGGGAGAAAGAGTAGCTATATAGCTATTTTTTAAATTCTGTGAATACTGTTTTTTCAGAAAGAATTCCGAAACCTGTAACATCTTATATTCATGAAAAGATTACCACCAGCATGTAAATGAGATATATAAAATCTTAATCACTTTATCATTTATAAATATGATTTGAGATTTTCATGTAATTACATTATACAAAATTCCATAAAATACAGGTGAATAGTTTATCACTTACATGATGCAGCCAGAAATGGAGATTTCAAAGTGAATTGTAAAATCTAATTTTATTTGGACTTTTTAAACAACAAGAAACATTTTAACATATGATCCTGACAAGTTCTTCCTGATATTCCAAAATGTAGACAAACTGAGTATGACTAATTGGATTGGGGCACACTAAGCTGAGAAAGGAAAGGGGAAATACTAACACTGGCCACAAGTTAGTGTTAAGGTTAGTGTTCAGAGAACCACCAAGGCTACAGGTCCTGGGGCTGGGACTGGAAAAGGCATATCAAGGAGAGCACGACACTGCACAAACATTGATCTCCACATCTATCTAAACTGGGCCACCCATGGTACTTGGGGCTTCAGCCTGCAAAGTTGGGTTAGGGTTAAGGTTAGGTTTCAGAGAAGCACAAAACCTGCATCTCCAGGGACACTGGGCCTGGAAAAGGTATGCCACGGAGAGCACAGTACCGCACCAACATTTGTCTCCACATCTTTCTCTTCTAGGCCACCCGTGAAACCCCACCATTTGTCCGAAGCTGGCACTAGGGTTTAGGGTTCAGACGCAAGGAGGGACCCATCTGTCTAGTAAAGGGTGCATCTTTATTGTATGAGCTTCTGCAACCGGACAGTGGCTGCTTTGATTCGTTACTGTCTGTTCCCAGACATCGTCTACCAACTCACAGCAGCAATCTGCAGAGCATCAAACAGAGGAGACAACCTAATGGCTTTCCTTCACTTCATCAAAGTCTTTGGTCTGATCTGGTTAGGCTTGCAGGAAAGGCAAGTGTACATCACATATTAATTTTTTCTTGATAGCATGTGCAGTATAAACAAGGTGTACATAGCACAGCAAGCTTTTAAACCATTACTGGTCTGAGTAGAACTTGATTACCAAAATAAAATTTTAACCTAAAAGATAAGGATGCAGCTTTGCAATGGCTCTGTGTTTCATAAGTGTATGACTGTAGTTTATCTACTCAGATTTTTAATCTGATCAATATATTTCTTGTTAAAGTTGGCATTTACTCTAAGAGATCCCAAGCAAACTCCTTCAGAGACACAAAGGCAGGGGAGTAGGGGCAGTGGGTGCCACTCCAGACCATGGTGGGACTCCTCACTAGCCCTTTCTTAAAGGGGATGTGACCTTCTTGTGAAGCCTTTGTCTCCCACCAAGGCCGGAAACAAAGCACTTTTTAGGTGGAAGTTGGTGCTGGCTGAAGACTGGTGAGACGGAACCCCAGGAGTCATTGCTAGTACCAGTAACCACAGACATTTACATCCCCTCTCATGCGTGTCATTTCCCTAGCTGCTAAGCCTCCTTGAATTTCATTTGCAACACTGCAGATCCCATTTCACTGTCTTTGGGAAAGTCTATGACCCGTGTCCTCTGGGACACGGAGACTGCTTGATTTGTGACCTGACCTTGCATGCTGCTTCTTACGAAGAAGAAGGGCTGCAAAGTGATGTGCTATGAAGACAGCTCTTGAATTTTTGCATTTCATAGGGATTCGAGATGTGTACATACCTGGTAGGGTTTGATTGACCACATTCGTGGCAGCCCCCAAGGTGTGGGGTGGGGATGAGTTCTCTCATCTGGGTAAGTACCCAAGGTGCTGCAGAGGGGGAAGGGAAATCCTGCTCCAAAAGGCAAAAGAAATGTTTCTGTGTGAACAGTTTTTAATTTGCTTCCCTTAGGTCTTTACAGCACAAAAGGAAATGCTCATTTAGACACACAATATTTATAGGAAGATTGCAAAATCTATTAAATAGTTTCTGTGCTAAATTAAGATGGACCAAAGTGCAGTGTCAAATTTTTTCTGTTTTTCATATTTAATGAATTCTTTATTTGTCTGTTTCTTTATTTGTCTGTTTATTTCTGTTTCTTGAATGTTCACTGAGTGCATTAGGGAACTCTATGAAATGCAGTAACTGCAAACATCCATCTCTGACAAAATGTTATCATGTCACAGCTTCCACCTTTACTGGAGATGAGCCATCCCTCATTTTCTTCACAGAATAAGTAAATAGGAAGCAAAAATAAAGAAAATATTATTTACAAATGATCAAATCACATTTCACCTAAATTCAGCTACATGAAACGACTCATATACTTAAAATTAGGTGCACAGTCAAGCCTATGTCTGAACTTAAGCCTAGAAAATATGCGCACTCCAAAACTCTCCCAAACCTGGTGCTGTCTTTGCAGCCTGTCTGCTGCCCAGCTCCTGTCCTTTCCTTTGTTCTGCCTTCCCCCCAGGAACTTCTCCCAGCTGTGGAGGCTCAGGTGCTCACAGGGGCCTCCTCTGTAGCAGTGTGTTGGACCAAGACTGCAGCAGCCCCATGAGCCAGAACGTGCAGCAACCTGTCAAGTAGGGAGTGGGTAAATGGGAGCAATCCTGCCCAGCCTTGTGTGACAGCTGCCCACTATTGTGACAGAAGGACATTGAACCCCCCACCTCACCAGGAAGGTGCTGCAGGTGAGTTCCTCTTGTGTAATTTACTCTTGTCTAAAGCGCCTCTCTGAAGCCATGGGAATGCCACATCATGGCCATTCATGCATGTGGATGTCCTTGTTCTTGTTCCCATGGGGTAAGGCCTTCTCTGACTGCCCTTTGCAGCACCCAGCACTCCCTTACCTCTATGGGGAAAGGCAACACTGCTTCCCATCTCACAAATACGATTCTGAGAACACAGTTCTACTAATAAAGCACACATCTAAACAAATCAACAGACTTCCACATCCCATTTCTCTCCTCTTCCATTCTAATCATATCAGCTGATCCTAGGGCAACTAATTCCCATGAAGACACCTCCCCTTTATCCACAGCTGTAAATTCCTGTTCGGCTCCATGCCATTAACAACCTGGTTCAGCCTTGATGGGGTGCACGCAGGAGCAAAACACCCTAATCCACAAGTTTTCAAAATGACCATGGTGGGGCTGGGACCTGTTGGAGCTGCTCATGGTACTTGGACCGTAAGTAACTATTTTGTGGTGCTCCAGCTGTGATGGCAGGTGTGTAAGAGAGGGGAATGCATGCCTTTCCAGAAGCCAAGCTTCTTGCAGGAGCCATGCTTACCACAGCTGGTGGAGAGGTTATGCCTGGCATAGTCCTCCACTGCAGATCGTAAACATTCCTTTGGCAGCACGTCAGGCTGCAAGAAAAGGGAAGAGCTCATGAGCCCCTCACCTCCTTCCTCTTTCTGCAAGGTCAGTGATCCTGAGACCAGGCTTGTTAAATGGAGAAGGTCGAATTCCAACTAGCTCAAGTATGGCTGCTCTTCAGTAATTTTGCAAGTAGTAGTACCAAAAGTCCCTCTTTAGGACTAGAACACCCTCGAGATATTTCCTCTGGAAGCACAAAAGAAGAGACCATCCCTGCCCTGAAATACCCCCCAGCCTATTGAGTTAGAAACCCAGGAAGTGGCTCAGCATCTTGGTGGGTAATGTCCATTTGCATTGGGTAAATACCATCTCAAAACACTTTCCCCAGTATGATTTGTCCATGTTTGCAGTGGATTCTGCCATCATGTGCAGGATTTTCTCTAAGGTATGATTAGACATGTAAAGAAGCAAGTATGAAATGGAGGACCACATTAAAAATTTGTGGTGCTGAAAACAATTCCAAGAAGATTTAGAAATCGGAAATACCCCTGATTTCTACTGCTAGGATGCAATCTGAGCTGAGGGGGAGGTCTTTCTTTAAAGTAGGAAACAATGATGAACTGCATCGCTACCAAATGTTATTATTATTTTCCCACATTGAGATGCCATATTGTCTCCCAACAAGAATGACTCATTTAAAAAATGTGGGATTTATTTTTGTCTCCAGTTTTGAAACAAATCAATTCTGGACTCATTCTTTTTTCAACTTCTATTTGTGGGCTTGTTATTTAAAAGGAGGTGAATGGATTAAAGTTGACACTTATTTCCCATTTGTCATGCCTGCTGCTTTGAGGAATACTATTTCCCTGCAGTTTTGAAAACACTCTCTGCAATCTAAGGGGAAACTGTTTTGTTTTTTTAACTGCAGTTTCCACTGGCTCCTTTTATCTTGTGGTGTGCTGAAGATAATCAGCATTTTGTAAGAAGAGATCAGCCTTTCACACAATTAGACAATGTCTTGGCTCATCAAGAAGGTAGAGGTCCCAAACCTCTATGCTTACACTGATATATTTTGAAATATTTGCCTAATTCTGGTTGTGTATTTTGTGTATAATCCTTACTATAGGCATACAAAATATGTAAAAAATTGCACACTTAGAGGATCTGAAATTAAATATTACTTCTCTTAGGCAGGCCTAATCAAAAGCTACTATTTGACATCTTCTCTGTCTTCCTCTCCTCCCTGTGGCTTTCATAATTAGAAGTGTTTTTAAAAGTGAAATGTGCACTTTCAGACAATGTTTCTTAAATTATGCATATATTGATGCTGCTTACATCCTCCTTTCCTGTTTATTTCCGAATATTCAACTTAACTGCACGTTTCCTCTTTCTCCTGTGCTTATGTTGGTTTTGCTTCCCAATCTCTATTGTAAATTATGAACCCCGGAAAACCTTTTTTTATAGTATGCACTGACATAAGTATCATAGATTTACAGATGGGCACATACCTACAAACTTAAAAGATGTTCAGGAGTTTTGCTTCATCTGAGACATTTAAGTAGGTATTCAGAAATTCTGAATAACCCATATGACTTTGGGCATGCATCCCTGAGGATGCTTATCCCAATAGCTGTGCTTTTGCTTATGCTGCCTCGCACAAGTCACAGAAAGAATCTTGATATTAATAATAAAGCAAAGTTAGAAATGGGAGTGTCAGCCCTCAGTGAGACCTGGCTTCTGCAGGGAAGCCCTGCCATGAATTTCCCGAGAGCAGTCTCCTCGGCAACAGCAAGGTGAGTATGGCAGTACCAGCTTCAAACACGTCAGGGATGGGCCATTAGGCTGAAGGCTGCTTGGCAGTACAGCCGTGGGGGGACCCGACTGGCATCCCCTGCATGCTGGGGCCGGTGCTCTGCCACCAGCTCTGGGCTCTGGCTCTGGCTCTGCACCGTCTCTGCCCCTCGGTGGTTTGCTACAGGCAGCGCAGCATCCCTTCCCAGGGGAAGACCCTAGCGTTGAGTTGGTGGGTTCCTGTCCTGGGCCAGGCTGCCTGGCAGGGCAGGCAGAAGGGGGTTCAGGTCCGAGCCTTTCCATGGGGCGCAAGCTTCCCACAAACACCAGCACTTGGAGCATCTCCAGGTGGCTGCCATGGCACCGGGTGCGCCACAAACACCAGGTGTCCCAAAAATGCTGTAGCCATGTCCACCCCCTGGGTTAAGCTGTGTGTGGGAAGCCCCACAGTCACCACCATCTGTGGGACATGGATCCTGAAGCCATGCTCTTTGAGAAACTTTCTGCTTTGCCCTGGATCCGCAGGTTTCCCAGATGTGTGAGGCAGCTCTCAGCAGCCTCTTCCTAGTTTTGAAAGGATCCCAAACAGCAATCTTGAATCATTTCCCTTTCCACTCTTCTCCTTATCAGCTGTCTCACACATCAATCCCTCCTGAACTTTTGTCCTCTATTTTTATCACATACAATATTTGTCTTGACTTATGTAGAGTGCAGGCTCTCTCAGGAAGGGAATGTGCTTTATCTGCTTGGAAGAAATGGCCATGGAAATATATGGCACTATATAAATGCTTTGTAATACTAATAACACAAAATGTGTGTGAAGTTTGTGTGGTTTATGGTTAGTAGATTTCATGGTGACTAAGTTCTTTCTATCACTTGAGATGACAAACACCCTTTTTAATGCTCTCAAAGCATCTCAAACCCCTCCTTCAGCTTCTTGTATTTTCATAGGAAGATAAGGCAATGCATCTTTTTTATTTTTCTTTCTTTTAATGTGGGAAGCCTGGGGGGAGGACGAAGTGTTGCATCCGAGCTGAATGTGTCAGCAGAAGTCACCCAATAGCATTTTTAAGTGTTAGTGATGAGAAAGATAGAAATCACGAGACAAAAGGCCTGAGGTCATGTTTTATTTATCCCACTGTAAACTAGGAATCAATTTTCTAGTGAAAAATTGTCCAGCACAAAGTGTTATCGGACTTAGGCCCACAAAGACCTGGACTGTAGGCAAAGCTTACGAAAGACAGTGAGGAAGAAAAGGGAATTGTAGGAGAAAGAAAAATGAAATATCTGTTACAATAAAGATTGCTGGAAATGTATATAATAAGACCAATGAATCTGAGCTGTATCTGTTGCAGGAGGGGTACTGTGTCTTTGGTATTGCCAAAGCATAACACAGCCAAGAAAATGATGGACTTAAAAGCAGAACTTACAGAAAGGATAGGCCAGGTGATGTGGAAGTGTCATTTAACCAAAGAATAAAGTTTGGTGAAAGAATATTAGAGCTTTATATGCCACAGAAGACACTGACCAAAGTTGTGATAAGGAGGAACACATTAAATTTAGTTTCAGTTGGTTCTTAGCAGAACTTATGTGAAATTGTCTCACCTCCACAAGTTTTAGCAAATCACTGCCACGAGATGTTTTTCAGTAATTTTTCTGCATAATAATTTCTGCACAATGCAGTAGTAATTGAAGTATTTTCTCTACTTACTGAAGTATCCTCCCTCTCATGTGTTTTTCATAATTAAAAGACAGGCTGCCTATGTCAATAGGTAGATGTCCCCTGTAATACAGTTCAGTATTACTTAGATACCCCTGCAAAAAGCTGATAACGTAAAGCCAGTAACTTGGAAAATTTCTTTTGGAATAGATCTTCTCTATTCCCCAATATCAAGAGCTTATTTTTCTAGTATTTTGTCCTAGAATTCATCAACCAGATGTTTAAAAATACGATGAGTTTAAATTTTATATTTTACACTTGCCAATGATTAGTTGTTGCTATACCCCTAGTTTTGCTAGTAATTCTCCAAAAGCTCTGACCGACAGCACTAGAAATGTCAACTGCATATTTAAAATCACATATAGTACAGGTAGAAAGTATGAAAATTTGCCTCTTAATCTATTCCATACGTATTCAGGCAAGTGTTTCTCTGTGAAGGTGCAGTTTTCATTTTCTATCCATTGAGGTTTTGGCCACTTCTTTGAGTCAGCAAACAACAGAGCCTTATGTGAAACACTAGACTGAGACAGTAATCTAATTCTGCAACAGACAGTAGCAATCTTTGCTACTGGCATTCTCAGAATCAGTGACTCTCTGGCAGGAGACACTAAGCTCAAAATACAGTCTTATTATCAGTCCCCTGAGCCAGACACTCCACTAACAATTTTTATTAATTTATCTCTGCATTATGCTACTACTGCTAATTATTGGGTCTACAAATTGTGGTTTTACTATCACTTTGCCCCCTTTACTATCTGCAATTTTCAGCCTGTCCATAACTCTTCCTGACTCCTATTCTAAACTGGCTTTAACACAAGACCCTTTTCTTTTAACATACAGGCTCAAATTTTCCAGTTGCATAGGCAAAACTTCCTGGGCATTTTTCTGGTGTCAGATTTATTTGCCTGTAGCAGCCGATACATCAAAAATGCAGAGGAGGATGTACATGAACACTTACCCTTGCATGCTTCCAATTAGTGTTTACGAACTGGGATTTTGCAGGGCTAATTAGATAAGGAATAAGACATACAGGCACTTGAAACCAAGGACAAGATTCAAATCGAATGAATCATCTGTGACTTCTTTTGGACCACGACTTTGAGAGATTGTCATCCAAACTGATGTTCAGGAGTAAACAGAGAGCGTCCCTCCAAGCAGCCAAATCTCTACCTGTAGTAATTGAATAGATACTCTCTCTAAATATGCACCCTGTAGATAGACACACACCGCAGCTCAAATAAATCAAGGGAAAGTAGAGAGCTGACGGGCCATCAGAAAACATAGCATCAGTCTCCCGAGGGGTGTATTTGTAATAAACCTTTACCTCAGGTGCTCCTGTCTATTGCCAAAGCAAATGGAGAATTCTGTTCATTCACTGCCAGCACAGAGGAAAACTTATCTTAATCTTTGGGAAGGTGTTTTTATATACCAGTCTAATCCATTGTTGTCTCTCTGCTCCTACAGAGCAGCTTGTATCAATACATCATGCAGATTTTTTCCTCCTACAGCTCTGAAAGCAAGCTTCTGTGCACACTGCATGTTGATATGAGGGGAATGACTGTTCCAGGAGGTTAGGACATTTTAAAAGGTTTTTGACTTACTCCCATTCGGAGCAGTGGCAAAATGTCTTTGATCCCCGGGGAGTTAAGATAAAGCCCAGCAGTTCTGGCAAAGAAGCTAACAATGTAGAAATTAAATGCATCGCAAACGGTAAATTTTTCTCCAGTGACAATTTTCTCGGGAAACGACATTCTACACCTGGCCCATTCTTTCATATGTTTTACATCAACAGAAATGGTCCACTGTCCTCATCCAAACTGTACAGACGGGTGTCAGTACATGCCTTATTCCAAAAAGGGTGAATTATCACAGGGTAATGGAAAGAGAGTGAATGTTTGGGGGTTTTTTAAGCATAATTGCTGCAATCAGACTTCCCCTAGCCCTGAGCAGCTTGCATATATACATGTATTCCAACCTAATGTCACCCCTGGGTTTTGGCTACGATCCTCTGCTGCTGCTTTCTCCACGGTTTTGGCTGCTCCCTCGCAGAGCCCCGTTGGCTGCTCTTTGGGGCTGTAGGGACCCCACACTTCTCTGCTGCTCTGGTGCCGCAGTTCAAAGTCACTCTGCTGAGGAACCAGGCACTCTGGTGCACCGCCCTAATTCTTATCATTCTGTCACAGCACAATGTTATCAAAGCAGGGATTTTCTGTGCCTAGCAAAGAAGGCACAAACTGTGGTCATTAGCTCTATCAATACACCAAAGCAAGCAAAACTGTGCGGAACTACAAAGAGTGTTTGTTTTTCTGTATCGGAGCATTAGGATAAAATATGCATCCTCAGTTATTAGATAGCTCATGAATAAATATGTTATTATGCTAGGCATCACATGCTTGCACTGTTAAACACAGTCTTCAAGTTATTGTTCTTAAGACCATGAGTTTCAAGTTATGCGATGGTTTTATGCAGAATCAGCTTAGAGGGAGAGGGAATTGCATGAGCAGCAAAACAGTTTGCTCTCTGCCGGAGGTGCTGATTTGCATCAGTCCCTAAAGCAAAGTTGACCCCTGGGAAATAGAGATTTTCTTTTTTGCACAATTTCTGCAAGAAGAATTGCCTTGCATGCCTTCTGGCTTCTTCTTCTCAAGATCAGGGATATGTGTAAATAAAGCGAGTCAAACTATATCCACAGTGCAGTTTGCATTGTAATGTAGAGATACTTCAGTAAGCCTTAAAAAAACTAGCTCAGCTCCTGAAAGCTGTCTGCTGCAGTTTAATCTGGTTGTCAGCTCTGTAGAGGTCTGCTGTGGGGAACAAACAGACCTGGCCTGGAGCTGAAATGCAGATTAAGCCAGGGCAAGAGGGAATGCTTCCAGGGCTTGGGGTAGCATCGTGGTGCTTATCCTTGAAGAAAACTCTGCATCCCTGACATCTTCACCCCTTAGAGGTCGCCTGCATTGTGATCCTGCTCAGAGGCAAAGACACAATGCCTCAGCACAAGACCTGAGACTTAGGGAGAGACAGCTGCGTGTTTAGGTTCAGCTCAGTTAATTGTGCCTTCCCCCTCTCAGGCTGAGGAGCACTGGCACATCAAAATGAGAGGAGGCGAAGTATATGTAAATAAAGTAGGACAAACTGATTAACACAGAGAGAAGGAATTTATGTGCAATCAAAACAACAACAAAAATAAAAAAAGCTGTGTGAAGCGGAGTACCTTTCATCAGGGTTCACATTTTCCATTTTTCAACACATGATATTTTGGTTTCTCCCATGCTTTTGGAGGAACTGCAAAATTATTGTTATCATCTTTTCTGAAGTCCTGCTTAAAAATTCTCCTTTGCCTCTGCATGGTATCAGGACAGCAATTGGTATTGCTATTTTCTTGGATTGAATTATATTTTTGCTGTCTGTACTAGCCTGAGGAGGCTTTGTGAGTTATTTGCAACAAAATATGTAATTTCATACCTCTTAATTCTTTCCCTTCGGGGCTGGAAAAAGGTAACAACCATTTCTCTACAATATGGTCAGCAGCCTCACAGGTGATGGGGAGACTGCTGTTCCCTGTGATCCCTAGTTCCCACAGTGGTTCTGCACAGCTTCATTCTGAGGAAGAGATGGGGTTTTCTGGGATTCCAAGTCACACACACATTTTTCTTTGCATTTTATTTCTTCAGGTTCCTTGTGGCTCTGGCATTGGTTTCCAACTGGCACATATTCTTGTTTTCAATTTTCTGTTGACTGAATCACAAGAGAGGCCAACTTGCACTTCCCTGCTGCTGCTCAGAAGTGTAGCCATAAGTAGGCACTGGATTCTGACTATGCTCTGCTCCCTGAGGCTACTCCGTGGGAAAGGCTCTGTGCCCAGCCTGAATGAGTGGCAGTTTTGTTCCTCGCTTTCCCTTGAATCAGGCATAACAGAGATTTCCTATTATTTCTAAAAATTGCAATTATTCTGGGGGTTTTTTGTCTCTAACCTGTGGCCCGAGCAGCTTGTACTGGCTAGCTCAGCCCTAGCAGAAACAGAGGGAAGCAGTTCTTGGACAACTGAGCAGTATTTTTCCAAAAGCACAAGTAAATGTACTTTGCACAAAGGACTTGATTTTTTTTTCTGGTGTTACTAGTCCAGGATTTAATACATGCCTTGACCTCTTGTCTTTGGCACATGCAATAAACTTCAGCAACTCCTTCTACATTGCTATTCATCTAACGCTGATATAAAGGATGGGAATAATGGCTTCCACATTTTCCTTAAAAAAATATTTTATAGTACCTTAACATTTGCCATTCTGTTGCCTTCAACCCAAATTCTGTCTCCTTTTAAAGGCTTCTTTTTACTTTGATAAAAAGTCTGGGAATATGTCACCCCAGACGCCTGCTAAAAGCCTGAAGCACCCTCTATAGTCCCATCCTACAACAGCTCTGGCAACCAGCGAGCCATGTTTTGGCTGGGACCAGACAGGTTTGGGGATTTTTTTTTTAAGAAATCAGATTGACTTGAACATTGTGTGGCTCAAGTCTTGGCTCCACTGCATTTCTGTCAAGTGCTTTACAAGTGTGTCTGTCTTTCCCAAATCCTCCCTAATTTGTATTCTATTTGTGTAAGAATTTTCCTATCCCAGGAAGTCAGAGCAGCCACCAGCCAGTCTACCCTCCTGCCTTCAGCAGCACATTTTGCCAAAGTGTTCAGGGATGCTGCATATTTTTTCACAGTGTGTGTTGGAGGGCCCCTCACTATACATATTTCAGTAATGTGAAGAATATCTTAACATAGATGAATGCATAGAAGTGCAATTTCTCCAAAGTCTGGCTGCCCTCTTCCCCTCACCCTGTCGGTGCTCATACTCCTTTTAAAGCCCTATGCAGTCAGCCATACAGGGAAACAAAAAGATACAACCTGTACCTGTCAACCCTGGAGCTATTTTCGTGGCCCTTTATTTTCATGCCTCTAGGAAAGCATCACTGAACACCTCCAAGGGGTGGTGGTGCTGTCAGACATGCTCCGTTCAGCACTCTCCTCCTGTCACTTCCTGCTGAACCTCTGACCCCAGCTGATACACCTGGGCCTTGTTATTCTCCAATTCAATGAGATCTCACTGTTTTCAGGCTAGACGTTAGCTCATCCTTCCATGGTAATTCAATGAGGACGATGAAATACAGCAATTGTGAAGAGAAAAGGTAGCAGGGAGGTGCGTTCCTTCCCCTTGGCATGTCCTGCCAACTTCTGGCAGCTGGCAGCTTAGTGGCATCCTGGGCTGGAGTTTGTGTCTGAATTACGATGTTTAATAGGCCACAACAGGCCCGTGTTAACAAACCCATCTGTTCTGGTCGCACAGCGGGGGCGGAGCGTATGGACATGGCCATAGGTTGCTATTCTATACCATGCACTTCATTGCTGGGGGCGTGGCTTCGGGGTGAAGCACACCCCTGGAAGTGTGTCATTTGTTTCCCTCTCTTCCTCTGAGAGGTTGCCGGGATCAGCCCCTGCAGACCCTGCCCTCTCTCATCGCTGCCCGTGTCTTCCTGGTTCTCAGAGAACGCAGCTCCGAAAACAACGCTGTTGGGTGGCAAATGTGTCCATCTTGTCTTTATTCTGGTGGCCGTGAGGAACTAAGTTGAGGTGGTGAACACCTTTTTGTGGGTAAAGCACCTTCTCTTTTTATATACTTTTGTTATAAATATTGCTGCTGTTACGGTGCATTCTTATTCCATTGCTGCTTGCTTTCAGTAATTGTTATCTCAACCCAAGGTGTCTGCCTTTGTTCCTCTCTTACCAGAAGGGGCAGAGGAAAGGGGGGTGGCTTATTTGGACCTGTATTTGGCTGGTGTTAAACCACCACACCATTCAGTCCTTTTTAAAACAAATTTATGGTTTTGGCTTCTAAAATAGATTGTCGTGTTTAGTTCCAGAGTTATGTTGTGTGGCTTGTGAAAAAGAACTTCCTTCTGCTTGCATTAATGCAGTTGCATGACCATTACAATGGTGCCCTCTTACTGGGTGTGGTAATGGATGCAGCACTCTTTAACCAAGAGTCAGCCAGCAGGTCGAGGGAGCTGATCCTTCACCTCTGCTCAGAACTGATGATGCCAGTTCTGGGCTCCACAGTACAAGGGAGACATGGACAAACTGGAAAGAGTCGAATGAAGGGTCATTAAGGTGTTTAAGGGAGTGGAGTATCTGTGACACGAAGAAGAGATGTGAGAACTGGGGCCATACAACCTGGAAAAGGCTCAGGGGAAACTCATCAAACCTGATGGAAGGGTACAGAAGACAGAGACTTCTGGGGAGTTCATGGTAATAAGTCAGGAGGCAATGGTCACAAGCCAGAACATGGGGTGTTCATCATGAGAGTGGTCAAACACTGGACCACGTTGCACAGCAAAGTCGTGGAGTCTCCATCCTCGGCGGTTTCAACACTTAGCTGGGAAACTCCCTGAGCAACATCGTCTGTTTGGACCTACTTTGACCAAGGGCTTGGATTTGATGACCTTTGGAAATCCCTTCCAACCTAAACTATTCTGATTCTATGAATGATCATTTTCTTTTCAAGTCTTCAACTATGTTCATGATTCCAGGAGTTCTTGTTTGTTTAACTGCTCCTCCTGTGGAAGTCACTTGGTACCTTCCTGCCCATTTTTGTATAGTTTCTAGTTCTCCTTCTCTGAGATGGGTGACGTGCAGCCAACAGTATGTTAGTCCTGGAAAAACACGAATCCCTTTTCCCTCAGATCTTGAGCTGGTGTTGTTTGTACCAACCAGTACCAACCTCTTTTTGGTACTGGTACTAACTGTTTATGATCAGTTTCAGCAACACATGGCTCATGTAAGAAAAGACATGAAAACCTACAGAACAAATCCAAGACCTCCTCTTGAACATGCCAACAGCCTATTTTTGGCAGAACTCACGGCATATTAATCACCAGTCTTCAGTTTTGACCTCGCAACTGCAAGAGGATGTGCAAATATTCTGCATGGAGGTATCCATGTACAACTTTTTGGTGCTTTCCAACACTGAATACTTCCACCATCTCCTTTCACTTTTCATGAGAAGCTGCACATCAGAGCCATCACACGTCTGCACACTTGTAGGACTTAAAAAGCACAATTCCCTGTCTCAAACACTGTCAAGGCCACAGAAGGAACTTGCTGTAAGATAAGCCACCTAAGTAGGAACTTGAGATAAGCACAGAAAGGAGGAATTTGTGACAGGAGAGCACTAATTCCAGGTCTGGCAGAGGTGAGATCTGTTTAGCACAGCCTGGTTAACGCATCTGGACAAAATTTCCCACTGTGGCAAACTGTGGGGAAGGAGGAAACTGCTCATACACAAAGCACCAATCAAACAAAGATCATCCCAGGTTATGGGAATGGCGTGTGAGACCACTCCATGATACTCAGAACTTGGACTGTATAAAGGTGATAGCCCCAGAAGAACAGCTCCAGGACGCCCACTACTGAGAAGCCCCGGGTGAAGAAGGATCGATGGGATGCTGCTGGACCCGTGGGTGGTGACTATCCTCTGCTTGTTCTCTTCCTCCCCCCACCCCTCTCTCTCTTGTCTCTCTTCTATTTCTTTCTATCTCTCTGCCTCACATTTATTGTTAAAAAAAAATCCCTATCATTGATTTATATGGTCTCTTTTGCACCTTAATTCAGGCAGAGGCATCTCTCACTGATTGGATGTTAACACTGGCAGTCATCAAGTGCCGGGTTAGGCTGGGTATCCACACTTGTTTCACCACTCAGAGGAACCATGACATGTTCTCTGTCCTGTAAAGTCGTTCTACTGGACACGGTCTTAAATGTCCTATGAGCTCCCCATACATCTTACTGTTTTTCCTTTTTTCCCACATATGTTATATCTAGGACACCAAGGGCAGAACGTAACTCAAGGCTATGACATCGAAGTGCAGATATTTGCATGAGTGTGTTCCCAGGCACAGTACATGTCTAAGTACCCAGAGGGACATGGAAGGGCTCAATACGGTGGCCTGCTCATGAGTGTTAAATGTCGTTTGGGAGCTCCTGTCATAGCCCACACAGTGCATCCAGAAGCTGCTCCTCTGGGGTGAGACATCACCAAAAGCTTGTGTTATTTTGAACAGCCTTATGCAGATGGACCAGATGCCCTGAGGCATCTCAGATATTACTCAGTACTTGTGTGTTGCCTACTATCTCTAGCTTGCTGGCTACATTGACTATTGTTAGTGGCTTGTTCAGTTTCTTCCACAGACAGGCACCGAGGGATGCTGGAGACTCATCGGCTTTGACTGCCAGTCCAGTGAGAATGCCTAGTGAGAAAATGCCACTCTGCATGCTTCACTGCATGAAGCATAGACAAATACCTGCCATTTCTTCAGCTTTTCAAGAGTTAGAGTTGGAGGAAAATTTTTGTGCACATACTGATTAAAATCCTTCTGATTCCATGCATCAATGAAGAATTATGTCTTTTTACATATATTCAGCATTATATTTCTGATTCTTCAGCTCTGAGGTCTCCAGAGTAATGAAACCATCCTCTTTTCTTGCTTTTGCCTTACATAAGAATAACGTTCTTAAATAGGAATCACATGGCAGATGTTCCTTCCAGGTTTGTCCTGTACTCTGCTAGCAGATCCCTTCTTCCCTGGAAAACATCCCCGCATCTCTTTGTGTCTCTGGTTCCCGGCTTCTCAAATGAGGGCATGCTTTTAAAGAGACCCAGGGACAGACATGTTTCCATCAGAGGAATGAAGACATTTCCCTTGTGTGTAAGCCTTTTTCTAACTTTTTTCACCTGCAGCTTCCATCCCACTTCAGAGATGCTTGACTTCTCAACCTCCATCCTGAACTTTAGCCATTTGCCTTCTATTCCCTGTATTTCTTTTAACATTAGTATCACTGCTTTTAGCACCATGTTGGTTTATTCACCTCTGCTCAGTTAAAAATGAATAAAAGCTCCATTTGCTTTCAGGCTCCATCTCCCTGCGTTCTGTCCATTGTAAAAAGGTTTTCAGTGAAATTGATGGTGGGTTTTTTTTCCATGTAGTCTGTGCACCCTTATAGAAGCTCTCTGTAAACTCACTGAGAAATGTACTCTGCCATAATTCTTGCATTACTTTCCAAAGGTCAGGCCTTGTCATAGCTTGTGGTGTTGGCTAAAGGACATCTAGCTTCTGACGCTGATTTCTGAAGGTTCCAGCTTCAAGATTTGCTTCCTTTTTATTAACGTGTCTGACTCTTGGCTGTCAAAGAGGAAGCACTTTTTGGAGGCTTCATACCAGACTGGACTTCAATTTTAGTTAAAAAAATCTAAGCTTATTCTGTTGAGGATTAATCCCATATCTTGCTGGAATTTTGCTTTAAATCTTTTGTTCCAGTTCCCCATCCTGATGTCTCTGCTAAGGAATATAAATTGCTAAAATTATAAGATGTGATACATAATCACAAATCTGAAACAAAGTCTGTTTTGTAGTCTGGAAGCAAATCTGACACTTCATTTCACCACTGTTCCTCTTTTTTTAATGCAGTAACACAATTTCATTATCAGTCTGAGTTAATTGCAAGCTATTAAAACCAGAAAATGCTTCAGAACAAGCAAAAGTCACAACTGTAGTCTTTTAGTCTCTTAGCCTCTTTAGTCTTTTTCGGCATCAGACACCAAATCAAACCTTCTCCCATCATTTTCCACATTTCTGGAGAATTTCACCATAATTTTTTTTTAATCTGTTTATTCTTCTTCTGGGAAATTTTCTTAGTTGATTTTGGTTTTGTACACACACAGCACCCTTTTTGTTTTAAGCTGCAGAAGACAGCAGAATGGTTTCATTTGGTATTTAAGCTTTGTCTGATCGTGATTTCAGCTTACGAGCCTCTGCCTAATGAAGGACCTGGCCCTGAATGGCACTTGCCAGCATGTGCTGAGGTGTGGTTCCACACTGCTTTCCTCCCTGCTGCTTCTGGAAGGGGGATAATAACAGACTAATACAACCATGGATGTTTAGGAGACCGCAGGAAGACAATTTATAGACTTAATATGTTACCTCCAGGGTTACAGATCATCGCACATCTGCTTTGTTGCCACAAGCGTTACTTCTTCTGCCTTCCCTAAATGTAATGGATCTCTTCTGCTAAATGAGTCCATCAGTTTATGCCAGGAGACAAATGCCTTTCTCCCTCTATGCCTATGAGTGCCGTGGAGCCCAAAAACTGGTACAAAGCAAGAATTCAGCAGTGTATAGGGACAGGTAAATAAGGTATGTGTGTGACGTGAAGTGATGAGCAGCCTCCTTCTCAGCATTCAGGCTGTAATTTATTTGTAGGGGGGAAATTAAAAGGATAAGCTTTGAATTAAAAGAAAACCCCACCTTGTGTCACCATTTCTTCTTCAGTTATATGTTTTAGTTTAATGTCTCCCTGTTGGTGACCAAGTCAAGGAGCAAAGACATGGCTCGCTCCCACTTTAAGCTGCAGACCTATTATTTTACCAGTGGGAAATAAGGCTTTTGCAGTCTATTATGGGAAGCAAAATTGCTTCATCCTCAGGAATCTAAGTATTTCACGAGCTAGCAATAGGGAGCCCATACAAAGCTATAATTTGCAATCTGAATCTAATTTCAAACTTCATCTCACCAAAAATGAAAATTAATGTATGAAGGGACTCCTTGTATCACAAGGACTCTCTTTCTGAATTCCATTACCTTCTAAGTTAACCCATAATTTAGCTTTTTAAAACAAATTAAATTGAAATTGATGGATGCTTTAAAGTTTATAGTTTAATTTCTTTGTGTACTGTATCTTAACAAATTACCATCAGCTTCGGATAAAACCAAGTGTACATAATACAAAATAATCTTGTCAGGAAGCCTACTTGCCTAGGCTGCAGAGTTTTCAAATCTTCTTAGCATAAAGGAGAACTTTTAATAGACCATATCCAAGTGTGTTGAGACCATGCAGTCCTGCAAATCTCCTGGAAATAGATAGTAGGGACGAATAATCACCATCCTAGACATGGCTTAAGCCTCCAATTCAATGCATACATAATATATATCCTTCTGATCTGAAGAACACTGCATTGGAGAAGACAGGCTAGACACAGCTTGTCTTAACAGGAGTGACAAGAATGATTTTGAGGCACCAGAAAGATAATGTTTCCCAAGTCGTTACAGGACAGACAGCTACGCTTCTATGCAGATGGGAGTCTTTCGAATGTCATGTTTACAAAAGACTTAGGACTACATTGGCTTGATAGGTTCAATGAACCCCTTGTCAAGGGGGTTTCTGTTACCAGCAGGAGCCTGCATGGGCTGTGCCAAGGCAGGGACCCTCTTGTACAGCAGACCCACAGCCTGGGGTCACCTCACTGGAGACCTGGAAACAGATCCAAGCACAGGAAAGGGTTGCATGTCAACACACGTGGGCAAGGAGTGAAGGCATGCCCTGCAGTAAGGGCAACCCTAACCATCTCTGATTACCAGAGGACCAGCTGTTACTTACTTGCAAATCAGCCAAGACATTTTTCATGTCAGCCAGCAGCTGCATTCTACCTTTTTGACTTTAAAAAAAAAAATATATATATACACTTCAACTGTTCCAAGAGTAAGCTCATGTAATGCTAAGGAAAGTAAATACATGATCCTAAGAAGTTTCTTGACAAGGTCTTTCACGCTTTCTGGCAGACGCTTGGGGTCTGGCATCTGATCACACTTATGCCAGAGATAAGCACTTCTCTGTCCCTGTGAAAGTTTCCTTGAATGTGCACCAAGTTTCAGACACCGTGGAAAGCTCTGCACATGGGTGCTCACGGAAGATTTACCAGCCTCCAGCAGCAAAGACCTCTGAGAGCTTGCTGGCAGTAGGCAGGGTGTGCTCCCTCCATGCTGTCATGCCCTGCCTGCCAGCAGCTGTACGGAGCTGGCCAGGGGCTGGGAGAACTTACAGCAGCTGTGGTACCCACCAGTACACTCCTTGGGGATGTCTGAGATACAGAGGGAAGGCAGAAATGCAAAGAAATACTCAGAATTATCCAGCAGCCCTAATTCAGTCCCTGACACATACATATTCCCTGGCTTTGGAGAGCTGGCGTTGAAACCTTAACATCAAGTGTCATTTCTCACCTGCAACAAAGGTAATGCAGCTTGCATGTCTTACATTTCCATAGGAATTTCAGTGAGCACGGATTTTCTCAAGTTGGTTTTGTGTTGCTGTTACTTAGGTGCTTTCACTTTTCAGGTAGGAAACCTGGAAAAAAAGTCTGTCTAACACGGATTAATGACTCTATGTCTCTGTGGAGGAGGAATAATCACATGAAACATGAGTTATTGTTTTATTATTGCTTCCAAGGGTCAGGTGGTACTTTTTTCTTACCTGCATTACCAATTGCTTCAGCTCAACTTGTAAGGACTGAAGAGCTCAGAGAGTTCAATACCACATTCTCACTCTTCATGCATTCCCATAACAAAGCTCTCAGACCTTTGCCAGCAGAGTAACAACATGATCCAGTATAAACCAGGATAGACAAACGCCAGTGATCTATAAAAGTCATGGTATATACTAATGCAAAGAAACTGATTATTGAGGAGTAAATCAAAGTGACCTAAGTAATTTTCCAGAATCCTTTATGGACAACATGTGATGTTCTTAAATACAGAGAAGAAGCCATGTGATCAGATAGCAGGAATTTATAAGGAAAAAATTTTCTCTTTGAAAGCCATGGAAGCTCCAGTTTCCATGATGTCTTCTGGGGCCTTCAGATGTCATTTCTTTAGAGTAATCCTAAGCAGAGCAGATCTACTATTTTGAACATCATCTTTTTATGTGAACGTGTAGACAATTGTATAGTAGATTGGCCTTGTCTACTTTTATGAACAACATTTTTATTGTACCATTAACAAATATTTTTCAGAAGCAAAGAATGCACAAACATACCTGCTGCACTTTCTTATTTATGCACATGTATTATTGCTAAATAATGCATGTTATTTGGCAATGGAAAGTTATTCTTGTGCCTATTGACATTAGTATTGCTGTTTCTGCAAACAGTTAGATTTCTCATACATATTCATTACCTTGCCTGCCTTGACACAGACCCAGGTAAGCAATCATCATTCAGTATTTCATTGTGTGAAATGGCAATAAAGAGCCTTGCGGCGCCCACTGCCTTCGCAGCCTCGGGCTCAGTCATTTAAACACTGCCGTTTTAAACATTGTTTCCCAGAGGCAGAAAGTCTGGAGAAGGCTGGTCCAGGAGCAGAAGTTCAGCTCTGAAGCTGGGGGTGAAGTGGTACGGGTCTCTCGGAGCCCATCCATCCATGTTCCTTCCTTCCCCTGGGGGGCAGCAGAATATTGCTGTTAAGGGCAGTTCACTCGATGCGAAACCCTTGGGACTGACATAGCACAGCTTCCTCAGCTACGCTGAATTTTCCTGCCATGTGCTCCTGCCATCCTGGAAATAAGCTGTGGTGCTTCTGGATGGGAAGAACGTTACCAGGGGAGGAGGTTTGGTTGAAATAAGATACTTCTACTGAAAGCATTAACTGAGACAAATTTCCAACCTGTGGGTACCTTCAGATTGTAATTTGCCTCTCATGTCCCTTAAATTCTACATCAGCTCTAGGAAGGGTCATGTCTGGGATGCTGAATTGGCTTATTGAAGGTGTTACTTTGACCGGGATGGCAAATAAATTCTGCCTTTTCACAAAGGCAGACCTGGACCTACGGACACTCCAAGAAGTCTCTGCATCCTCTTTGCGCTACAAAATTAGTTTGTCCTTTTACAGGCAGGTGCAGTGCAGGTTGCGTTGCTTATCCCAGGACCCCAAAGCATCAGATACTCCATCTGGTTGTTTGGAGTTTTGGGAGCAGCATGAATGTTATTCTCACAGAGCACCTATGGCTCAAGCTGTTCAGCACAGGTTTTCCACATTGCTTTGCCAATGTCTTTCTCTTTATTCACCTGATCTACAAGCACCACCCTTTAAAGAAAAGTGTCTCCATACTTTTCTCCTCCCATATTATGCTGAAATGATCAGAAACAATGGCAGTCTCCTAAAGCAGTTACACTACCTGGCAAACCACTAAAATTCTGAAAATGCTATGCATTAAAAAAATCTCTTTATTATTCATCCTTTTTGGGACCATATTTTATTTTACAACAAAGAGCCAACCAAACCAGAGGTACTTTCATGTGCACTGTCACAAGCCCTACAACAGGCTGCAAGCCTAGCTCTTCTCATCTTCACCTGCTGCCCCTTTGCTCAGGCTGTAGCCAAACTGCCCATTGCAATGGCAGGTATTTCTGCTGTAAACAACAGGCCTTAGGAAAATGAAGCTGAGCACATTTCACGTAGTTTTTCCAGTCAGAACGACCTCAAGGGTGTTGGTGGCAAGCTGGCAGCTTGGAAGTGAAGGACACCATATCCCATTATCAGTCTCACCACATCCTCTCTTTCAAGCACTGTTTGAAGAAGCCCAAGGCAATTGAGTAGATATTGAATCACTTCTGTTAAAGTTGGACTTCCTAAAGCTGACTGTGGTTTATTAAAAAAAAAAAAAAAAGCACTGGAAGAGATTTAAAGAAAGCATAAATTGTATTACCTTGGAAAGTACTGGAAAGGGAGTGTTGAGGTCCAGCAAGGGCATATAGTGTAACATATTAAATATGGTATCCTACCACAAGCAAGGCTTTCTTTGGCTGTAGGAGATATGATGAAAAATAGGGCTGGGAGAAGGTTAAGAGGCTCTGGATTCTCAATTACTTTGTAACAAAAGTGTCTTGGGATGATTTATGAGAGATTCAGGACTTTTATTTCTTCTGGGAAATGATTTTTTTTTTTATGGGAAACTATTCAGAATGCCATAAACCCCTATTTTTTTTTTGTGACTAAGTGTACTTTGTACCTCCAGGTATCATGTGGCAAAATTAATAATAATAATAGTAATAATAATAATAACAACAACAACAACAGATCAGATGAAAAGCCTCATTTCTGTTGGATAAAATGTCCACAGGAGAGGCCTCTTAGCGCTGTGCGTTGGATCAGGAAGGCAGCAAATGGCCTCTGCATGTGGGGATGCTCTGCCACGAGAGGTATCCTTCATGCCCAAAGGCTGCAGTGCCTGCCTGGCTCCCCAGCACAGCAGAACTCCACACAAGAGCAGGTTGCCCTCCACACATCTCCCTCTCCCCAGGATGAAGGTGACTATTCACAACAGGCATGTGCTATAGCCAAAGAGGATGATATAACAACGTGAGAGTCATTAGCCTTACCCTGCTTTGAAAAACAACTGTGTACAACATAACCATATACACAGCCCATTTTTAAGGGTCATCAATGCTTCCTGGAGTGTTAAAACTACTTTTGTTTTTTACAGTTTCATTCCCAAAGCAGCCGGCATCACGATGGGATATTAGCCGGATGCTTTTCATTGTGAAACATCATCGACTGAGTCATTTACTGAATCCTAACGGTTTTGCATCTGGGCTGCAGGAAAACAGATGCGCACAAGTGACTCTGAGGACTGGAATGACTCACGGCACTTTATGGCTGGAGGTGGCATGTGAGAAGGAAAGATGGCAGCTTGAACCACAGAGCCCAGTGTGAGCCCAAAGGGCTGGTAACTCTTTATCTGTAACCAGAGCACATCTCTTATGGAAGCTGCTGAGTGATGGTAAACTCTAATGCTGTGTGCCACTTTCTCACAGAGGCATTTCACCCTGTGTAAGGGCATCATAAGAGCAATATAATTTCTTAGATGTGCAGCACGGCTCCTGACTCTAATATTGTCTTTTCTGTATATCAATGGGAGTTCTCAGCATATAAAAGAATAGTACCAGAAGCAAAATGTCATTTGCAGGTTGGGAATATAAATTTTGCTCTAAGACTGATCAGAAATGAAATTTAAAAGACCCAGAGATTTACTGGTTCAGCCTACAGTCAAACTGCTCAATGCTGCTGTGCCAAAGAGAGTCAACTACTCTCAGCCATTTGCTTATCCTCTTAGAGCACCAAAATCAATCCCTGAAATGAAGTAAACATAGCTGCATTGATCTGGCAATGACCTAATTTTTGAAAGTCACTAAGAGGCTATAATGGTATTTTCATAAAATACAGCATTTGTTGGAGTGCTGACATGCAGGCAGTGGGAGGGTTAAGTGATTGCTCTGATCAGTCTCAGCACTGGAGAGCAAACAGTAGCAGGAATTCCCCAGGGTGCAGAAGAGAGACAAGATCATTAAAAAAACCCCAAGTGCTGTTCAATTAAATGTGACAGTCTTGATAGTGGCATGATTTTTCTGGATAACTTTGACATCAGAACAAAAAGATGTATGGCTTTCCACTTCTTGCAGAAAGCTTAAAAAAGCAGTGCCCTCTTTGTTTGGACAGCCCATTAATTTGCTCTTGAGCTGAGATTCACTGAGCCCGATGAGGGCATACCTGTGTCAGGTGACCGTGTTGGATATGCTCTGTACCATGGGAGAGGTGTGCCCAGCTGCCAGGGACGCCTGCATACATTTACACTGAGGCTCCTGCATGAACACAAGGGCTGGTGTCACCTCCTAGCAGTAGCTGGAGATGCAGAATGTGGTGGCCTGAGACCCTTTGGGTGTCCTCAGGGCATCCATGCACACCCAGCAGATGCAGCACAGGACTTACAAGAGATCCCAAGGAGAAAGGGAGGGAAAGCTTATGGCAGGTACATGGTGCTAAATGTTTATGCTCAACCAACTGAAGCGAGCAGTAAATGTTCTCCTGCAAAGTCCCCAGAGTCCTGCTGTCTGTTCCTGGGTGTTCATAGAAATGTTTCTGGTAAAAGTAGGTACTCCTTGAGGCAAAGAGCGGGACTAACTCTGTAACACAGTGGCTAGGACACTCACAGAAATGCCAGCCCTTGCTAGATATTCACTTCGGCGTGGACAGAAACCTGGCAAGTTTCCCACCAACAGATTAATGCTGATTCATATTTCCTCTCACCCTCCCCTATTTCTTTTTTTCCATTCTCTCAGCCTTTTCCCTCTACTCACTCATTCCTTTTCCCACTCCCTTTCAGCAGTTCCTTCTTGGAAAGGGTGGTTCAGGCAAGCATCACAGTAGTCCCAGGTGTGAATCCAAATTGGAGATTACTCTTCAGGCTCAGAGTGACAAAGCCAAAGATACACATGCACCTTTCTTCAGCCACTTCCCTTTTGGCTGACTCTCTGCTTGGCTTTTGGGCCTTTTCAGATTTTCTGCCCTGGATAAGGTGCCCAGAAGCTCCTTAGGTGCTGCTTGAGGAGCTGTGCATGTGTAGAGATAACACACATGTGGCTCTTCTTCAGCTTCATAGTGCTGCTACTTCTGCACATGGCCCAAATGCCCCTCCTCATTTTCAAGTCTTTACCTTTCAGCAGTTCTTTTGGGTCACACAAAAGATTTTAGGGGGGGCATGTGAACCAAGTACTTGAAGGATGTAGGTGGATACTGCCAAGTTGAGCAAAGCACTCAAGCTGATGCAGTTGACTCCATCCTACATCCCTAATTAAACTGTACAGTAGATTACGTCCCTAGAAATCAGTATTTAGCTAAGAAGTCCTTTTTTGGCTTTCCTATAGTATTCATTATTGAGTTTTTAAAATTTCTATTTGTAAGACAAGCTCTCTGATTCACTGTTACTTCAGCTGTGTAAATAACTTCCTTCCAGTATGACAGGTTGTCATAGCCCTCTATTACTGTAACACATTTTGTGTTTTACCAGATTGGGCCTGGAGCACCTGGTTGCAGTGCCTCAGCAGGGTGCCTTGGAAAATCATCCCTTCAGTTCTCTTTTTAAATAACTCCATCCCTAACAATCCCAGGATTTAGTAAAACACTTTTTTCAAAGGCTTGATTCTGGCTACCCAAAACAATTCATGCTCTTTCTTTTGATATTACCTTCTGGATACCTTACTCTGCCTCTTTGGAGCTGCTTTTCTGTGCTGGCTTTCTGTGTCCTGCATTAAGTTTATTCTGTTTTGCCCCGGAGGCCGTGGGTCTACTTTGTAATTATAAGTCTTTGTTGTCTTTCTTTGAGTTCTTTCCAATGTAGTAATACCTTCCTATTTTTAATTGACTTGGCAGAGAAAAGATGTGAGCCTGAAATGCACCACAGATTACAAGAACATTATTTTTTCAAGTTTTGCCTGAGCAAGAACAAGGTAGATTTTTGCTCAGCTGGCCAAAGCTTGGATCACCTTCCAAGTCTGATCAAGAGCACTGCCTGGTCTCTGAAAAAAAATTCAAAAAAACATGGAAAGTGAGGCAGCCACAGGCTCTATAATTCCTCCTGCAAGGATGAACATGGGCTTCTGCAAGGTCATTGAAGCCAAAGGACTCTGTGCCTGTATAATCATAGAATCACAGAATGATTTGAGTTGGGAGGGACCTTAAAGATCATCTAGTTCCAACCCCTTGCCATGGGCAGGGACACCTCCCACTAGAGCAGGTTGCTCAAAGCCCCATCCAACCTGGCCTAGAACACTGCCAGGGATGAGGCAGCTACAACCTCTCTGGACAACCTGTACTAGTGCCTCAGCAGCCTGACATTAAAGAATTTCCTCCTAATATCTGATGCAAATCTACTCTCTTTCAATCTCTGTCACTACATGCCCTTGTAAAAAGTGGCCCCCTTTAGGTACTGGAAGGCTGCTTTTAGGTTTCCCCAATGTCTTCTCCTCTCCTATCTTCTCCTCTCTGACAATCCCAATTCTCTCAGCCTGTCTTTATAGGAGAGGTGGTCCAGCCCTCTGATCATCTTCATGGCCCTACTCTGGACTTGCTCCAACAGCTTCATGTCCGCTTTGTGTTGGGGGCCCCAGAGCTGGACACAGTACTCCAGGTGGGACCTCACGAGAGCAGAGTGGGAGAGAATCACCTCCCTTGACCTGCTGGTCACACTTCTTGTGATGCAGTCCAGGACACGTTTGACTTTCTGGGCCACGAGCTCACGTTGCTGTATCACGTTGAACTTCTTGTCAACCAACATCTCCAAGTCCTTCTCCTCGGGGCTGCTTTCAATCCATTCTCTGCCCAGCCTGAATTTGTGCTTAGGATTGCCCTGATCCAGGTGCAGGATCTTGCACTCAGCTTTGTTGAACTTCATGGTGTTCACGTGGGCCACCTCTCAAGCATGTCAAGGTCCCTCTGGATGACATCCCTTCCCTCCAGTGTGTCAATTGCACCAGAGAGCTTGGTGTCATCAGCAAACCTGCTGAGGGCGCACTCAATCCCACTGTCCATGTCACTTACAGAGATGAATAGTGCCTGTCTCAACACTGACCCCTGAGGAGCACCACTCATCGCTGCTCTCCACTCGGACATTGAGCTGTTGCCTGCATCTCTTTCGGTGTGACCATTCAGCCAATTCCTTCTGCACCAAATGGTCCATCAATCAAATCCACCTCTCTCCAGTTTAGAAACAAAGATATCATGCAGGACAGTGCCAAATTCTTTGTACAAGTCCAGGTAGACGGTGTCAGTCACTCTTCCTTTATCCAGCAATGCTGTAACCCCATCATAAAAGGCCATCAAATGTGTCACGCGTGATTAGCCCTTAATGAAACCGTGTGGGTTGTCACCAATCACCTCCTTATTTCATTATGTGCTTTATGGCATATTTTCCAGGAGGAGCTGCTCCATGATCTTTCTGGGCACAGAAGTGATGCTGACCAACCTGCAGTTCCCTGGGTCTTTCTTTTTCTCCTCTTTTAATAGTGGGAGTCGTTATCAACTCAGTTGATGTTTTCAAGTCATGAAACCTCACCAGAACAATATGACTTCTCAAATATGGTGGACAGTGCTTTTAGCTACCACTTCCCTCAGGACCTGAGGATGCATTTCATCAGGTCCGATGGACTTCTGCCCTTTCAGCTTCCTTAGATGGTCTCAAACCTGATCTTCTGCAGTGGGCAGTTTTTCCTTCTCCTGGTTCCCACCTTTGCCCTCTGCAACCTGGGCAGTGTGGCTGGAGCACTCGTCAGTGAAGACTGAAGGAAAAAAGTCATAGAGTACCTCAGCCTTTTCCATATCCCAGGTAACCAAGTCTCCCATTTTCTTGTGGAGAGGGCCCACAACTTTCTTAGTTTCCCTTTTATCACTGACATACCTATGGAAGATTTTTTTTTTTGTTGCCTTTGATTTCCTGGCCAGATTTAATTCTCTCAGGGCTTTACCTTTCCCAACCTGATCCCTGTCTGCTCAGGCAATCTCTCTGTATTCCTCCAAGGCTACCCGTCCTTGTTTCCACTCTCTGACCTGTCCTTGTTTCCACCCTCTGTAGGCTTCCTTTTAATGTTTGAATTTGCCCAGGGGCTCCTTTGTTCATCCATGCAGGCCTCCTGGGGGCATTGCCTCACTTCCTCTTTGTTGGGATGCATGACTCCTGAGCTTGGAGGAGGTGATCCTTGAATATTCATGAGCTTTCTTGGGCACCTTCTCCCTCTAGGGCTTTATCCTATGGTACTCTACCAAGCAGATCCCTAAAGAGGGCAAAGTCTGCTCTCCAGAAGTCCAGGGTAATAAGCTTGCGCTGCACACTTCTCCTTCCCCTAAGGCTTTTTAAAACTCCATCATTTCATGGTCCCTGCAGCCAAGGCTGCCATCTTTCACATTCCCACCAACGTCTTCTTCTTGTTGAGAACAAGGTCCAGCTTGGCACCTCTCATTGTTAGCTCCTCTGTCATTCGGAGAAGGAAATGATCATCAATGCATTCCAGGATCCTCCTGGATTGAGTATGCTCTGCTATGTTGTCCCTCCAACAGATATCATGGTGGTTGAAGTTTCCCATGAGGAATGAGGAACTTGCATGTGAGGCTGCTCCTATCTGTCTACAAAGGGTTCAATTAATTAGAAATTCAAATAAGTAGAGTCTAGTAAGAAACATAAACAAAAGAGTGAATGAATTGTAATAAATTATACTTGAAGCAGAAAAAAAATGATTATTGGACATTTTTGTAAACTACTTTTTTATTGACTATAATGCATCCTATTCCTACATTTTCTTGTCTTTGCTTTTAGTTTAATCTCAGTGATTAAAAATGAAAGATAAACAAATGCATTAATGCGGTTGCAATTTCTAGGAAGTTACTTGTAGTAAAAAATACTGGATCATCCTGATAGTTTTACAGAATAGCATGAAAGCCACACCCGCAGCTGATTAGCTCTTTTACTCAAATGGGGATGGATGGATGGATGGATGGATGGATGGATGGATGGATGAAAATAGGTATGAAACTCCCATAAGCACTAGTGTGGATGCACCTATTGGCATGCACCCCTCCTACAGAAACACAGCAGGCCCACGTTCAATAGTCTGCCAGACAGCGGTTACCAGAGCATGTAGTGTTTCTACGTAATATAAAAACTTTGGAATGATGGGATTTTTACCATCTACTAAACAAAACTCTTTCCACTTTGTGTGCAGGCTGAAGCGATGCTCTCATCCAAAATGCCACGATGCAGTGCAACCTCACTGCTATGCTCCTCTCTGCTCACCTGCACAGCCTGCACCCCTGTGGAACTGATCCTGCAGAAGCTGAGCAATCCGCTGGGAGCAATAACACTGTAAAATACAAGCTTATGGCTTAACCACGCAAATTATTCCTCTGAACCTGAAGCAAAATTTAAGTGCTTAAAGCTAGGGCAAGTCTGTTGGGAGAGCAGAAGTGGGGTGCCCTGCCCCTTGCAGGAGCACGCTCGCTCTGCAGTGGTACTCCCACATGTGGCAGTAAGTGTGTGCAGGGCTGGATCCTGTATTTGCTTGACAGTTGATCATGTTATTCATCACGGTAAGAGTCCACTCAACAAAAGAGCAGGTTGGCTGCATGAAACACAAATGTATTTTGGGAGCATTTTTGGAAGGTAAAAATTCTTCAAGATATATAGGCAAAAGGCCAAATGGAGAACTGAGCTTGTTAAATGAGCTGCTTTTCAGCTGCACTGCCAGCCAGAGCCTGGTACAGCATCTTTCAGGCACATGCCCTAATTTGCACTAGCTTGGATTATTGCTGTGCATTTAATAACATTTGATGGTAGTCTGGAAAATCTTTGTGCCTACAAGACCAGTGTGAGATGGTGGTAGAAAAGACTGCCAAGAGCACCAACTTGGTGTAGGAAGATCTGTGTTCTGGAGATGAGAATTTTGCTGGCATTGAGGAAAGCTGTTTGGGGTGAAGCACGCTGGACGTGTGCTGGGTTTGGGGTACCACATACATATCCTGGTCAAAACCACAAACATCCTCTTCCGAGTTTTGGGTTTTTTTCTTCTCACACAAAGAACTTGTAAATAAGATGTCAGGATTGCAGTGGACCAGTGGGCTCTGGAGACTGCTGTGGGAAATGAACTGCACAGAGCTTTACCATATGTGTGCTGCCTTAATGAGTGCAGGAGAGTTAACAAATGCAGCTTTTAAAGCAAGAACAACACACATGAGCAAGCACTGGGAGGTTTACATTTGAAATCAACATTTTTTTTTTTTTTACTTTAAAAATACATATTTGCTTCCAAAGGAGGAATAGTTCTGCTGGGTATCTTTTCTGATTAAGCAAGAATTGTAACAGTAAATAGTTTTACTGTAGAAAGTAACATTTGTTAGCAGCCAATTATCTAATTTGCTTAACACAAAAGGGGGAAAAGGATCCTGATTTTAGCTGACCAAGGCAGTAGGTGGTCACCAACACAGAAAACGTTAATATTCTATCCTTCACAGATAGTCTATGTCGATCTATCAGTGTATTTCTGAGTACCCAATCATTGTCACATCTCCCTGGGTATTTTACAAAATCAGATAAACCATGGCAACTGAATAATAATGTGGCTTGAAAGGAAAAACCATTAACAAAAAGAAATGCATTCTCCCCCTCTAGTTCCTTAATTTAAAATTCACACCAGGCTCCAGCAATCTGAATATTAGAAAAAAAAATTTCAAAGAGAATACACAATGACTAAGTGGTTATATATTCCTATCCCCTCCCAGAAGAATAAATGACAACCGTGCTTGGCAGAAACCTGAGGAGTTGCACTATACCCAATCAGACCAATTGTATCCAGGATTTTTTGCCTCCAGGCATGGCCAGCAGCAAACTGTTTTTGCACAGCATGTTTGGTCTTAAGCTTTGTCACTCCAAAAGGAAGGCTAAGCAACTACCGTTCCTCACTGCAAGCCATGGAGAACGGGAAGGCGAATTCGCCTCGTGCATTTTTCATCTTGGCCAACACGGCAACAGTTAATCTTATTAAGGCTGCTGGCAGCTGTGGTGTGTCAGGGACTGTGATGTAACTGCAGAGCCCTTCCCCATCATGTGGCAGTGCATCAGAGACTGATGAAGCCCACTTGCTGTATTTGTCACAGAAGTGTCTAATTATTGCTAAGCTTTCAAGAGTGGTTAGTGGTGGTGAATTCCACATGACAGTTGCATAATACATGGACAAGAATTATCTTTGAGCAATTTATGATATCTACAAGGGTGATTTCTTTTCTTAAGTTTGAAAGCATCAATAGTAGACTTCACTTTCTACCCCATTTTCTGCCTAACATGCTTGCTCATTTCCCTGTCCTAACTTTTAGAAGCTCCCTCATATAGAAGAAAGCATTCCATGCATAGTTTTAATATTATCCTTTTCTCTGGTTTCAGCTATAGTGTTTTTAGCTGGAGTATTTGAAAGTATACACCCTAGAGACCTCCTTCTACATTAGTTAACAGGGCTCCAGTGACTTGCAGAAGCATTTGGTCTTCTTTTGATTTGGTACTATTCTTTGTCCCCTTCTTATTACAGCTTAACATTTATTTGATCTGCTTTCTTATTTCCTGTTGGAACTTTTTCAATGAAATATCCATGGTGGTGTTCGTGTCCTTTCTTATGATTTATTTGATTTAGAGTACTGTAGTGCTGAGGTAGAGAGAGCTGCCTTCTGCCTTGCATTTCTATCAGTTCATTTAACAGCAACTATCTGTCCTACATTCAATTTCATCTTTCATTATGTGACATTTTAACAATGTTGTGAGATTATTTGGAAATTCTACAGCCTTTTGTTTTTTTATTATGAACTTGTGTCATCCTGAAATGATGTAATTTCATTCACTTCACTTCAGACTCTTTTCTAGGTATTATAACCCATATCCAGCAATGTTTCTTCACTTACACCCCTTCTTATTATTGAATATTGGCTATATAGGCTCTTTCTTTGCTGACAACTCTTCAGGTTCTTATAAAACCAGAAAAGAATGGTTCCTCACATCGGGTTTTGATTCCATCAGTGATTAGAATATTTAGAAAATTTGTACGAATAAATGCTATCTTTGTATTTTTATTGTATTTTAAGGGAAGAATAAAAGTAAACATGGAGTTGGACTAAGGCCATATTTATTCTGAAATAAATATTAAAATATATAAATATATAAAAATTATACCCATAAGTAATCAGAATAGTTCTCCTTTCATTGCAGAGCACAGAGTAACAGGCATGGCTTCTCTGCTGGACTATGCCTTCAATGTGCCATCAAGAAGGAAGGTAACAAAGCAGGCTTTGTATACTCTATATAATTAGAGTGATTAGTAAGAATACCTATGTATCGGGAGAAGCAAATATTAGATTAAGGGTAAAAAAAAAGGTTTTTATTAACAGCTTCAGCCCCCAGAGATAAAGTAATCCTGCATGTCAAACACACTCCATAAACCGATTCACAAACAGTGTCGGCTATCTGCTAAAAAGTATAAAGCAAGTAATTCATTTACAAGAACCTGCTAAGGTCGATAAATCCTCAAAGGCTAATGAAGTGAAGGGCCCTGAGCAAGGATTTAGCTGGGTCTGTGTGCAGGGAAGGATGCTCTCATACCACACATCCACCCCCCTGAGCAGTTCACAGAAGGCCTTTGGGGTTTCAGGACACACAAACACACCTCCTGGCGGCTCTTGTCCCAGGCTGCCTGTGTAGCCCTGCCACCAACAAGCCTCATGGGGCTGCCCAAAACCCCACAGGGACACCAAGATTCTGCAGGATTTTCCGAATGCAGACATATGAATAAATAAAATGGGCTGTACAACCTTGTATTTCTGCTGAACCGACAAACACAGGTAGATCTGATTTTCCAAAATCCTGATTTAGCACACCCAACCATTAACATGCTTGTATCAGTCCTGGGAGCATGTTTCCAGAGTATCCTTGAGCCCAGAGTCTTGAGAACTACAAGGCTCACCAGTGAACCACAGCTTCACCATCTCCTTTCAAAAAAAGCTGCAGCCTCATTATACGAATCACTGTTGTGTGATTACAGCTCACAGTGTTTACATATAAAATTTTAGGGTTACTTATTCCATAAGTTAAAATAAACAGGGGAAGGGGTGAGATCTTCTGAACAAGATGCACACATGCATACAGGGATATGTATGTGTATATGTATATATAAAAAATGAGTTGATAAAAATTAAACCCAAACCTTCAGCTTCAGGAAAAGACAAACTAAGCTGTATGCCCAGAGGACTCGCATATCTCTCTTCTGGCAAAGCAGAGGGGGAGAGAAGATGTTCTACTGCCAAACCCCCCTCAACTGGATTGGGATTTCGTGTTCCCTGGAGGCACATCTGAGACACAGCAAAGTAGCAGCTGCTTGTGTAGATCCCTCCCAGGGCAATATGACCTAGGGGAACTGATAAAAAAAAGTTGCAAATTTTTTAAGACTTGATATATTAGTGCCATCATGGCAATTTCAGGCAGTAGTTTACCAGCTCCCAGGAAATTCCTGAGCGCTGCTGCTCTTGTCTGCTTGGCACTGTGTTGCACCTGGTGACAGGGCAGGCACAAGCCTGCACTCATTTCTGCAAAGCAGCAAGGTGTCACGAGAAGCGGCTGCCGCAAGTCAGCTTTGGTGGAGAAAATCACAGGTTGCTGGGGCAAAATGCATTTGAGACCGGACAGGTTGATTCTTCTGAATGTATAGTATCTAGATGAAGAATTTTCATTCTTTGCAACCAAGTTTTATTTGATATCATAGAACTATAGAATGGCTTGGATTGGAAGGAGCCTTAAAGGTCATTTAGTTCCAACACTCCTACTGTGGGCAGGGACACCTTCCACTAGACCAGGTGGTTCAAAACACCATCCAACCTGGCCTTGAACGCTTCAAGAGATGGGGCATCCACAACCTCTCTGGGTAACCTGTTCCAGTGCCTCACCAGCCTCACAGGAAAAACATTTCCTAATAGCTAATATGTTGCAAGATGGTTTGCTATTAATTACTGAATTATTGTGTCTGCTTGAGTTTCTTGCTGGAATCACTCACATTGTATTTCGAATTTGACTGCAGACAAAATCGGATGCTCTGTCACAGTGTGGGGATCCTGTGGGGTCTCCTACTGTTGCTTTGGATACTGTGCATGATCCAGACCCTCCTTGTGCCAGGGACGCCAGCAAGCCAATTATCTGCAAAACTGTGCACTGGACATTTGCACTTTGGTGGCTGCTTGTACAGTTTTTAATAACCTTGTAATCTCAGCCAAGACCATGCTTGGCAGGACAAACAGAGTTTTGTCCTGTCTCTGGACTGTGCCTTGCCAGAAGTGCCTCTGCCAAGATGCAGCTCTAACAGGATTAGTCTGCAGCAGGTGATGAACCTAGGGAGTTGGTGTAATGAAAAAATATGGCCTTTTTCTTTTCACTTGATGTGATTAGCAGATGAAATACGACTGGTTAACAGCACCAGATAAACATTCTGTAGCACTCTTCAAATAATATAATGGACCATTAGCAGTTCTAACAGGCGTTAGCTCAACCCAGCTTCGTCTGATACAAATACCAACAGCTGCTCTCTAGCAGGAGCCAGGTAGCAGGGATCACATCATATTTTTTCTGGAGGAAGCTCATACCTCAGCCTTTCACTGCTCCTAAAGAAAAGACATTTTGAACTGGGCCCCTGAAAACCCCATTATAGTCAGCAGAATTTCCAACACTCTGCTCACCCAGAGCCCTAAATCAAAGCATCTTTTGTTAGAAATATGGTGGCAATGTATCTGTTTGGAAAAGAATTATTCAGGAGGAAAGACTTTGAAGTACACATTTAAAAATGGAGGCAGACCATCAGGAGAAGCTTCCCAAAAATCATACAATTGTAACACTGAAAGAAATTTTAAAACAACTCCAGAGCCAAATTCATGCTTTAGAGCAGAACTAAGTATTTTCACACAACCCATGAGACTTGTCTAACCTCTTCTCAAACCTCCAGTGAAGGCGATATAGAAACTTTCCTCAAAATTCCAGTGCCTTACTAGCCTGAAAACTGAAAAATGCTTTATGATATAGAACATAATTTTGCATTACTGCGAATCTAGCTATCCTCTTGTTTTCAATAGACAAGAAAAACAGTTAAACACTATCCAATTTTTCTTCGGTATTCAGGACCATTATCATATTCCCTCTATCTTCTGTTTTCTAAAGAAAACAATCATATATTTGAGCCTTTCCTTAGAAGTCAGGGTGTCCAAAATGCATTGCTCTCTTTCTGTGGATCCTCTTTTCTCAAAGGAGAGAACTAAAGCTGGACACAGTGTTTCAGCAACACCAAAAATTGCCAAATTTTATCAACTCTTTTTAAATATTAACTCCTACATCTTATCTGACCCTTCTGCCAATACATCTCATGACATTTTTCTTTTTGAGCAACAGATTACTAGTTTTGTTTCTTGCTAAGATCGTGATTCATTGTAATCCTACATCCTTTTCTGCAGAGTAATCCCAGATCCGCTCTCTATACATCTGCAGGCTTGTATTTGTGCATTTGATTTTTTTCCTCCCTTAGTGCAGTACTCTGTACTTGTCTTTATTTCAGTTCATCTTATTGATTTCAGGCCATTCCTCCAATTTGTCAAGACCATTTCAAATTCTGAACTTGTCCTCCACAGGGTTTGCAACCCCTCCCAGTTTGGTGTCATCAGCAAATTAGTGTACCTGCTATTCCATCTTTTAAACTGCTAATGAAATTATTGAACAGAACTGGCCCAAGACAGCCCCCCACGGGAGCCCGTATAAAATGCTTGTCTGGTTTGATAGTGTTGATAGGGATGGGAATCATTCTGACTCTGTTTTTTCAAGCAACATATCGGTTGTACAGTAATTCCAACGAGGCCGTCTCCCACCGTGCTGTGAAATGTTGGAGAACATTATACAGAGCAGTGTCAAAAGCCCCACTGAAATCATCGCAGCGACTGTTCTCTTCTCCTGCAGCCTTGTAAAGAGAGGAGATCAGATAGGTTTGACGTGACTTATTTTTCACAAACCCCTGCTGTTTCTTATCACCTTGTTATTCTCTAGGTGCCTATATAATACGTGTAATAATGTAATCACGTAATAATTTGTTCCAGGACCTTTTCAGATACTGAAATTACGCTGACTTCTCCAAAATTCTCAAGGGCTTCCTTTATTCCCTTTCTAAAGACAGAAATCATGTCTGTCGTTTTCTGTCCTCCAAAATTTCTTCTGCACTCCACATGTTCTCAAAGATATTCTTCAGATTGTTTCTGTTGGCTTCTTCTGGCTCAAATTCACCCTGACCCACAGTCTGTGGCTCTGCAATGGACGTCCAAGGCTGTCCATGGTCTTGCCCACCACAGCCTCTGGTGCTGTGCCACAGCTCCTGCAGATGAGAGAGGCATCCCTGGCTTTCCTCCCCCTTGAGCTGCCCCTCTCCCACAGCAAGTCCAGCCCTGTGCTACCTGTCAGGGGGTACAGGTCTTACGTTCTGAGAGAGAATTTTAGCTTTTTAGCCTTTTAGTAAGGCTTTTTGGATAGAGTCTTACTACAGCCTATGATTTTATGATTCTATGATTCTATATATTCAGCCTAGTATGCTAGGCAGGAGAGTATTTCAACATGATATTAAAGCTTGAATTTGACTAATTATTATTCAAAATACTTTTTCCTTGGCTCAGTTTTGTACCTCTCTCTCTTTTTTTTTTTTTTAATTAATATTTATTAGTTTCTGGAAACAATTGCATTTGTGAGAACTACAGCCAAAAAAAGAAGAGAAAAGGCATTAATATCAGCCTTCAGTGTGTCATGTGTCGCATGCTCTCCTTCTGTTAAGTATAGCCTTTCTTTCACCTCCGTCTGCCTTCTAACGAATTTGAAAGAAAAAATACCCAAAACCTTAGAAAAAATACAAAAGAGAACAAAACCCAAACTTTTCTATTGCTTACTTTTTCAATGTACAAAAAAATGGAGATGATTTTCCTGGACGAGCTGATAGAGCTTCTTGGGATAATTATATCAGCAGCATGGAAAAGTAGGTGTTCTACAGGAAACTGTCTCTGTTGAAAAGGGAAGGTTACAACCTAATGTGAGTTCTCCTTTCCCCTCCAGTCCATACTATTATTTGATCAGAAGAAGGAATATTCTGGTAAAATCAGGATTGGGTTAATTAGGTTCTACTTCAGCTAAGGAACTTCATTTTCAGACATAAAAATCTTCTTGCAGGGTTATTTCTGTTCCGAAATCCTGCCGCGGTGTTTCTCCTGCAATCAAGAGCTGACGAGCATCTGCACTTGCAGCGTGCCAGCCGGGCTGCTCTGTGCTTTGGACACGGGTGCTGGCTTAGAGAGAGAGGAGCACAGTGCTCACCCTGACACTGTCTGTAACATCCACCAAAGGAAGAGGGAACACGTTGGAGAGGAAACAAACAACGTGTACCTTCCTCAAATGTGGAGCTGAATACAGCCAGATCAACAACTTTCATATTGGCTCTGTAGCAGACATGACATTTTCAAGGTTTAATGCCAAGTGCTTTTCCTCTGCATTTCTGTTTTCATGCTGAGAAGTGATCAGCATACTGATGCAAAGCACACAGCTCCACTTTTCCTCTAGCTTTTCACCAAATATTTGAAAGCTGGCAACCTGGAGTCATAGGTGCAGGGAAACATCGCTTCCAGGAAGGGTCTTTGCACTTGACAGCCTTGACTGCAGACGTTTTCCTTTGGGAACTCTTCATTACCTGATTTTATCTACACCTGCACATCGATTGTCAGGTATTAACCAATTCCCCAGAGAGTCTGCACTTGGTGTAGTACACGAATGTAATGCCTTTAGCTTTGAACATAACTTTCACTATTGCAGCTGAGCATGGATAGACCTCCAAGAAGTCACAGGTCTTCCTCAACCAAGACCTCCAGCACATTGGCCACATAAAACTAAAAATGAACACGCTCTCTTCCATGAGAAATACATGGAATTTTTCAAAGTTTGTTTTCATCTTACACTGGGACAAAATAGAACAAAATATGTTGATTATACTGATACCATCATTTGTGATTTAACACATCCTAAAGGTAAACTTAATTATTTTGTTTTCACATAGTATTTTTGAAAAGCTTAGTTCATCACCTCAAAATATTTCATTGTGAGTGAGAGACTGGTTGTGCACATTTTCAACTTCCAAATACTTGTGACCTTCTTTTACCCACTTCAGATACCTCAAGAGCAGGCCACCAGATTACACAGTATCTGACTACCTGACACTTTTTAATGAATTCATTTTCACAGGAAATGGTGTTACTGATGCTATACATAGAGGGGAACCAATAACTCAAGGATAGGGAAAAAGAGTGTCTCTGAGGTCCAGTTATAATGTTCTTTCTGACACATCCCATGTACATTTTTAGCTCCAAATATCAAACCAGAGACTCAGACGGCTGCAGACAACCTACATCCTGCTTTTTCTCCACCCTTTTTGCCTACTGTAAACTCCCAACCTGATTCCTCAACAACACCTGTGAGGACAGCAAGCTCTGGCACAGAAATTAATTCTCTTCTCTGTCATTCTTGAATAGATGTGCCTCACACTGAAACCAGGGACCTTGGAGATGTACAAACCTGTGACAGGTGTCAACAGTCCTCAGAGCCTCACACAGCACCTGCAGGTCAGTAGGTCTGAGCTGTCAGCTCATCTGCCCCAGCTGTGCCGTATTGTTACTGACCGGGAAGTGAGGTGGTGCTGCTGGAGGATGCAGCAACTCAGTCATACTCAGCAACTCGGGGGTGAAATATCTCAGCACAGAATTGCAAAACAGAGGTATGTCACACAGAGAAATGGCCTGCAACCTTTCATTAGACATTGCAAAAACGCCACATTTAGGCACAACCATCTAGGTGTTGTCCCACATTGCACGTGTAGCTATGCACTGATTGCTCCTCAAACTAGCGCCTAAGTGGCTCCATTTATGTCATTTATAGTGATTGTGCAGTGATTTACCACTCTGTAGTAAATATTAGTTGGCGGTGGTGAACTCCGGGTCTCAAGTGTTTGTTTATCATGAAAACAGAAAAGTTTTCATCATTAAATTGCCATAATTTACAGATTGTGACTTGTGTCTGTGCCTTTCTTCTTCAACAGCTATAAGAAAGAGATATTCAGAAAAGTTCCCCTGCTCTATACGAGCCTTACTTTTCTCCCTAGGAGAATTAATTTCTACTTAACAGGTGGAAACATTTATAAAATCCCACAGTGAACTAAAAATAACATCATTTCTGCCATCAACACAAAACCCCCCCGCCATGGCTTTCGCAGGAGGATTTGCCCTAAGGAAATACTGCTGCAGCAAGTATAATTACAGCAGGCTAATACATACCGGAGAGCCAAGTTATAGCAGCTTTATCACAGACTGCCTTATACCACTAAATCAGTTTTACTACATGTTTTACTAAAGATTTTCCTTAGAAACTGAGGAGATTGTGGCGGGGCTTCTATCAACTAATCTCACTCCTATGGACAATTCAATAAATTAATATTGACTGGGAGACTGATATTCTGGGAGATTTAAATGTATTCCTTAATATTGGCCAGGCTTCCCTTCTTTTTCTGCCCATTTTTTGTAAGATTTGAAACAGTCCTTCCATCTCATTATGCATTTGCTTACTCTCATCGTGAGTAAGCAAACTTACTGACACCATGTTGTCTTGTGCAGATGCTGGAAGTGGAGGGTACTCTTTTGCTGTGAGTTTTTTCCTCTTTTAGACTTATCTTTTCCTCGTTATACCTGAGATACTGCAGGGTTGTTCATGACCTCCCCCTGTCCAAGCCCTGGGTAATACCTGGGGCTCGAATTCCATCTCTGTCCTCCCAAGTACACAGTGGGGTCTTAAAATGGCAACTTGCACCTGGCGTCTTTATTTTAACAGGGTCCTGCAAGGATGAGCCACCTCTCCTCACCTGCCTAAAGAAAAACACTACATACTCCACAACAAAGTGGAACTGCAGTTTCTATCAAGGCTACTGCATTTTATTTATAATCATTTTGACCAACGGAACGTAAATCACTTTCTAAGGGAAGATGGCCAGAGCCATGTTCCACATGCACATGGGTGTGGGTGTGCGTAGCTTTGGCTGTGTTCCCTCCCTGCTCCCCTCAGCTTCCTAGCAATGCCAGGGCACCTTCCCTGTTCGTGAGAACGTGTGGCAGAAGCCCTGTCCTTTCCTTGTGCCATGAAGGAGCCCAGGCAGACTTTTGGTATTAATTCCTTTCCCATTGTCCTGTCCCAGTTTTACTGCATTGTGTACTTTTTGACTGAGGCCGTGTACATGCATTGTAAGAGGTTTAACCAAAGGTTTTCCATGGTCAGGAGCTGCATCAGGTGGGTTTCAGCTGAGCTGACAGCTTTTAGGTGCTGTTTTGTTACAGGAAAGAACAGCATCTTTCATGTACCCTAGCTGTACATTTGGGAGTCTGCTGCTGTCCTGCAGCTGCCCCTGGTGCCTGCAGGGCTGGGGACAGCTCGGGGAGCAGTGTAAGAGGGAGGCTGAAGGCAAGCGCCCTGAGCTCCCAGAGGTTCCTGCCCTGCACCTTGCTCCTGCTTGCAGCTGTAGGTACAAAGCATTTTTAAAGTAGGCACATCTATATCTAATGCCAAGTTGATGCAGTAATCAGAATCTGTGTTTTCCTAATCAAAGCAGGAATAAAATAGTAATCAGCTGTCTGATGCTCTGTTAGGCACAGAATGGAGCTCCAGGAGACAGTCACCTTCCAGCAGCACCCAGCTGGTCCTTGACGGAGAGCGCCGAAGAGTACTTCTGAAATCCCAAATTACAGTCCTCTAGGGCAGTGAGAGGAGATCGGAAACGTGCAGTATTGCTGAAGATTACAAGAGAGAGTGAAGAAGCACTGGTTGCTTCTTGGGAATAACCCCTTGGGAAGTCCTACCTTTTCCCAGATCTCACTTTGTTTGGTGCATTGAAGGATATTTGTGTAGTAAGGCTGATTCTGGGGGCAACTTGTGCTGGGATCCTTTACTTTTCTCTGAAATTCAACAGGCTACAATCCCAGGTATAAGATTAGGAAATGAGGCTTCCCATCTTTATTTTCTTCCTACTAATTATGATAGTCTGTGTAAAAGCACTGCCCAGTCAAAGATCAGGGTCCAGTTGTGCTAAAACTTTGCAAAAAGATTTTGAAAATATCTTTCCCTTCCAGTGGATAGGGTTTTTTTTAACTCCAGGTGCAACAGTTCATTATGATACAGATGATCAGAGAAGGACTGGCTGTCTCAGAAAAGGAAAACAAGCACCAGGGTCCCTAATAATGTAGTTAATGAGCCAAAGTGAATAACCACTTTATAGCTGGGGTTTTTTTCAGGAGTCTGCTTCCAATTTGAAATCAGTGAGTGAATCCACTTTAACAAAAATCAGAATGTCTGTTCCTGGTGGAGATCAAGGGCTCAGCTTGCCCAGTATCCTATCTTAGTTACAAGTGAATGCCAGAGAATGTGGGGACAGGAGAGGAGAATTTGATACCTTGAGTAATCTCCTGTTACACAACTATTCTCAGCTTAGAGAGTTTTCTAAACCTGATGTGTTTTCTGTATTGAGCGATACAAAGTGGACCTCTCCTCCACGTGTGTTTGTCCAGCCTTCCCCCTAAACCTATACAAAAACTCTTTGCACTTACATCTTCCACTGGCAGGAAGCGTCCCAAGCCTACCATCACAACTTTTCCCGATTTTGTTTTGCACCAAATTCCTGTTAGCTGTATTTGTAGGCTCCTACTTCTTGTACTGGAAGAAACAACTGCTTCTTCCTCACTTTCTTTTTGCCACTGTGATTTTATACATCCAGATTATTTCCTCTTACTCCTATTTTATCTTTTCAGAGGGATGATCTTTCCCTCCTTGTTCTTTCAGATAAAATTATGGGAGATTTCCCCAGATTTGATCCTCCGTGATAATCTTTTCTCAATCTCCCCCCACACCAGAGGATCAAGAGACACAAAAATACGTTATTTTAATATCTTCCCCTGTGCACTGATGATATCTCTTTGTAAACTGCTGATCTTGTTGTCATGACCTTAAGACAGACAAAGGATGGCTGGTCAGACTAGGAAACAGCTAGGATGCTTAATTAAAAACAGTAAATCTAAGGTTTTAATGGTAGCTGAAGTAAATGATGAAGTTTTACCAACTCTTCTCTCCAAACTTCAACCTCATTTTTCATTTGAATTTACAAGTTGAATTATCATTGATTATAATTCTTGTCTATAATGTGCTTTATTAAACCGTGCAGGCAGGTTTATCCCAATGGGGTAATCTGCAGGGTAAGAAAAATTGAGCTGATTAAATGATGCCCAGTTTATCCTTATTACAAAGCTCTTTCAGTATAATAAAGTGCAGCCATGTCACAGCTCCTGGCTATTTGCAACACTCATTGTTATCCTTATTACACCTCTCCATAATTTGTCTCAAGCATTTACTGACATTTATTAATGTGTGTGTTCTGACTGCAAAGTGTCCATCTCAGGTTTTGCAGCCAGCACAGGCTCAAGCAGGGTATCTAAACCCATCCACCAGGCATCTGACCTACACCTGTATGTCAGGGAACAGGCACCTACCACCTGACATTTTGTCAATCCCAGGGCTCAAAGCACCTTTCTGCTCCAGGTATGCTCCCGCACATGCCAGCAAAATGCTCCTGGTGTGGGCATAACTTCGTACTGATAAAAAATCAGCTTGGATATTTTTGCACGTATGATTTTCTATGGTCCTTCAGGCTGATGTAAGCTGGTCTAAAACTGCTTCAGATCACTTTTGCCAATTGACCGAGCCTCTGCTGGAGTGTGAGTGGATATCCATGGTATGATTATGTTATCCAGAGTCTGAAAAGCATACCGCTGTGTCTTAGGGGTCCTGAACACGCATTTAGCTGATTATGTCTCATTTCAGGTACTAAGCTTTTTCCCTGCTTCAAGGGGTGGTGTGTTTACAGTTAGGTTTTTAAAAGTTATTATTTATTTCCAGGTATGACTGGAGCTTTTCTTGCCAAGTCATCTGCCTTGTGACAATCACTGAGCTGATTAGTGTAATTATCAGGTTGTGTTCCTCGCTTTAGAAGACCTGCTCCTTTCTCATTTCAAGTCTGTCCCTTGTCCTCCACTGTAGTATTTCTTTCCTTCTGGGTTTATTAATTGGTTTTGTAGTTGGACCACGCAATGTAATTATGAGGCACATTACCCAAAAGAAAGACTGCAATCAGCATGTACAAGGGAATGAGGAGTTCCTTCTGATTTCTCACTAGTTCCAGAAAAAGCTGCACTCAAACCCAGGAGGGCACAGTATTAGAAAATTAGCCTAGAAGTGGCTGTAAACAATTACTGTGCATGCACACATGAACATATTCAGACAAGAGGGCAACTGGATCAAAAGTGGTATAAATGAAAAATACGACTTCTCAAAGGCTTGTAAGAAAAGGAAAACCAAACATGGCTCAGTCAGTGGCCAGCTAAAGTAAGGACACAGGAGAGTCATTTTCTAAACACAGTAGGAGTGAAAGGGACAGTGGTCTTTGTTTATTATTAAATTAGTTTGAAATAAGTTTCTGTTCAGTAAGGATGTAGTAGGACTCAGGTCCTGCCCTGTTTGGCTTAACTGTTTCATCAGTGATCTGGAAATAATTACGTCCTTATTGCTAAAAATTATTCAGATTATAGAAACATATAACTTTGATACATAACCAAAAAACCCCACGAAAGTACAGTAGTTAGGGATCTGGATTGCTTACAAAGGAGAACAAAAATACCCTCTATGTAATTTGCTATGGACAAGTAGAAGTAGTGTTTCAGCATAAAAAGAATGTAGGAGTGTGAAATTTACACGGGGAAGTCACAGGTTCTGAAAAATGGGTCGTGATTGTCAGCAAGTTGAGTGCAGGCCACGTCTCTAGGTGTGGTATTTCGGGTGCAGAAAGGAAGGCACACCAAGCAGAACTTGAAAAAATACACCTGACAGTAATTCAATTTCTCCTAGGCATCTCTACTTCAACAGAAACACTGAGAAATTGGACATAACTCAAAGAAGAAAGCCCTGAGAATGATTAAAGAATTGAATGATACGCCTTGTAGCAAGCCACTCAAAATGTCAATGTATTTGGATTATCAGAGGGAAGGTTAAGGAAAAGTCTGTTTTCAGTTCAGAAGTACCTACAAAAGGAAGAAAACGTTGCTAATGGAGGATCTTTAGAGTTAGTATAAGAAAATATGGCTGAAATTTGAGGTAAAAGAAATTCCCAAGAGAAATAAATTAGAAAATTTAGCAGGCAAAATAATTAGATCTGGTATAACACACAGAGGTGCTAGAGCAGGACTAGGTGTGTCTTTCTAAAAAGTTTGATCTTTACCAACTGATACCAGATAGAGAGAAGCAAGAAACATGTTCTTGGAAGTACTCTTTCTATTGTAGAAAGTCTGACTAGAGGGTCAAAATAATTTTTGATGGCTTCTGAAAATCAGTAGAAGAGTTGTGAATTACTGAAATATGGATACATATATTTTACGCATTATTTATGAAAAGGCTACATTTTTAGAATTTGATAACAACCTTCTAAAATCCTAAAAACCAGTGAGCATTTTATTTTTGCAATATTTCCATCAGAATACCCCATATTTCTCATTCGCTTATTTTTTCATTAAACCCTAGAATCTCAATGATTACTTCCTTATTTTTACCCTTTCTTCTTCCCTTCTTATTCTAATATCCAATAAATTGTTTCAGGGAGAAGAGAGGTGAATTAATACTGACACCACAAATCATTGTGTTACCAAAAAAAAAAAAATCTCTAATTAAAACATATTTTATCTGTCGAGTTTTCTTTTTTTCCACATTGAATGTAAATCATTATCCAGTATGTCTACCAATTGCTCATCTGGTGAGCCTTGACCTGGAACTTTGATGAAAGCATTAAGGGATTTAATGAAAGCACAAAATTGGTTCCAGGAATTAGCCATTACACGGAGGGGGGAAAATGCAGATAGCAGTGCAAGACTTTGTAGTTCTCCATGTTACACTGCAGGAAAGTAATCTGGTTGTAGAATGACAACTCAGCCATAGGATAATTGTACTCTTTAATACACAGAAACGCAGTGCACCTTGCCTGGAAAGAGAAGATTTCATAACAGTTTAGTCATAACTATTTTCAGTGACTCAGAGAGTGCAATGACATCCATAAAAACTCCCGCAGACTCGGAATCAGCTGTGGGGTTGCTGATGAACTGAGCTGTGGAGACTTGCACCTCACTGCTACCTGTTTGCCTTGATATGCCATGAGAATTCCTCCAGACTGTAAGAACACTAATATTCATACCGTGAGCAGAATGACCCAGGTAATTATACGTGGGCTGTGCTTGACATCAATCTGACAGTTGTTTGGGACTTATTAGTAAAAGAATTAAATGTTGACAGTATAATTAATACTGGTAAAGCATGGGAAATAGGCTCAGTCAAACACAAATAATTTCCTCTTTGATAAGTTTGCAAATTTAGTTATTAAAGATACCACCTACCTGTAATCCATCCAGACTCCTTAGGAGAAGGGAGTCGGGGGAAAAATATGGAGTGCAGTCTCAGCAAAATACATCTTAGAATAGATTCAAAGTTGTCTAGCAATCCAATTTTAAACAATTTTCAGTGGGGTATCACTGGCAAATATTCTGCAAGCTTTGCCTGTAGACTGAATACTGCCAAAAGTTTTGCAAAGACCTGAAAACAATCCAGAGATCATTCCTGAGAGAAACTCTGGACGATCCTGCTAAAGTGGCAAATATTGAAGAAGGCTAAACAGTCTTTTGAGAATGAATCTGAATAACTCAATATGTAAGCCCATTCATAAAGCAAATATTTTCATACCCTTAATACATCCTAATAGATAGGAACAGAAACTTTAGCCCATACCAAGAAAATGGGTATTTATTGGGCAAATCATGGACTCCTGAAAACCCTTAGGGATTAGAAAGAGTGAAAAGGTGAAAGGAGGCCACTGTGAAGAAAAAGGCCAATCTTCTCTGTGGTAAAAGAGGACACTGGGCAGGGGTGAAAAGATACTTTTACACCAGGGACAAGTGAGCCTGGTAAGGAGCTGTTCCACATATATAGCAACGTGTTTTGGCACAATGTTGAAATATCAGAGAATGTGCATAAAATATTCCCAGTAATGACTGAGAGTGGGAGAAATGCTTCTCTGTAAAGAGATTTTCAGTATTTTACAGCCTAGTTACTGCGCTGAGCTTTGTGTCACGGTTCCTGTTGCTTGACCTAATTCTTCAAAAGGTCTCTCTGTGTTGTGTATCAAAAGGGAAGCAAATTAACTGCAAAGTGTACATCCCTTATTAGGAAAAAATACTGGGGACTACATCTTCAGCCATTTTGGGAAAGTCATGCCAGGAACCAAGGCAGACAAATTTAAACAGGGATCGAGACAGATTCTTAATGATGAGTGTGCTTGGCCATTGCTAAAAATTCACAGTGGTGGTTTTCTCTCTCTCATTGTATTCACATCAGGTCTCGAAGGCATTTAGGAAAATCATCATATTAAAAATGAGCTATTTGGCTTACTGCAAAATGCAGTGGGGAGACGGCCTTCAGCCTGGTCATACAGGAGGCCACTCTCTAACAATGTAATGCTCACTCTGGCCTCAAATTTGGTACAGTACTGCCACTGAGGTGTTTGAAAAAGGAGTGATCTGGATGCAGTATCAGAGAAACGATGTTTTCCGTGATGGGCTAATGAGGATATAAAATTCCCCTGATCATTCCCTTGTGTTGTCAGAGTGTTATGTCTAGCACTTATTTTTGAACTCTTGCTAATAGACAAGAAAAGATATAGGAGATTAATCAGAGGAAATTCAGGAGGCTCTTATTATTTCCTCTTCTCTTTATTCCCATAACAATGACAAAGATGAAGCATCCTCTATAAAAATGCCAGAGCTGCTAAATCAGGACTCATGTGAACACATTTTTGCTTAGTGCTGCCCTTGTGATTCTCCTGCTGTTTACGTGGCTTTTATAATTGAAGCGATATTGTTGAAATCATATCTAGCACAAGAGCTTCATGTTTATTCTTTCTCCCCGAGACTTTGGTCTCAGCCCTCTCTGATAGATGATGTGAAGCTGAACATTCTCTTCCAGCTATGCAAACACTCATTCTTCCACACATCCCCAGACACAGCCGTTCACGCCATCCCCGGGGCCCCGGTCTGTCTTCATTTGTTTGCATCATTAAAAGAAGAGGCAGAAGCAGCACCCATATCAATGGGAGGAATTATGCAAATACAAGTGCATCAAATTACACAGAATATTTTACAGCAAACCCAAAAGTGCTAATAGAGACTTTATAATCCCTACCATGCTCTTTCTCCTCCATCTGGACCTCTGGCAATCTCTGACTGGTTAGAGGGAACTTTCTCAGCTCTGTAGGATCTCTGCCCCCAAGGTATTTTAATGTGTTCAGTGCACTTATTCTGGAGTAGGACTTCACCGGTTGCCTAAGTTCAAAACTGAACTTGTGGAACACCTTCTTCAAATGACTGTCTCCATATTTTCATACACAATTTCTGTGCTTTCTCCCACTTAGTGAAGCACGTGGGAATGCACTGGTAGCATCACTCAACCTTCCCATCCACCCAACATTTTGCCAATTTCTACATGGAGGAAAATTAAAGAGTCTTACTCATGGTCACACAGCATGTCCACATCAGGTTCAGTCAGGAACTCATGACTCCCCAAAATGTCAGGCATGACAGGCACACAGTCTGCTATACACATTTTTCTATTTCTACTTTCCCACTCAAGTATTGCACAGAGCTCAGCTGGTGAGAAGTTTTGTTTTGAAAGTTAAATGAGCTTCAGCACCAGTGTGTCCTATTGCATTTCTGTCATCTTCTTTTTGTGTTTGAATTTGACTCTCTGAGTTTTACTCTGGTCTGAGGTGACACAGGTTTGCTGGGCTAGTATAAACATAAATATGATAGCAAGAAGTGAAGGTTCCTATTGAGTCCAAATGTCCTCAATTTCCATTGAAATCAGGGATTCTCTAAAAAGAGTGGGTTCTATATTTCCACAGTACATGCCATAGACTATTGTCGAAAATGTCAAATTAATCTTGGGGCAGCAATGAATGACTACTTAGCTGAGAATTTGTATTTCATGCAGCACTAAAGCCACACCTCAGTTTACTACATAACAGAGAAATGTAAACATATAAAAATTCGTACTTTCTGACCTAAATAGATCTATGTAAAAAGACTATAGGAAGGTGTTTTCGCTATAGCTTTGTTAATACACGATCTGTTTCGTTTCATTTGTGTCACACTTGCTTTCTTGTTTGAATTACATCTTATTAAAGTGGTGCAGAAATAAGAGCTGCAGAGGATGTTTAACAGACCTGATAACTGAACTTACACTGTTGGAATTAATAACCAGATTGAAAAAAAAAATATATATAGTGCTTTATCAGGACCACAAAATGCATTACCCAGGACCAAGCCACTTTCCTTCTCAGAAACCCTCTCAGATGGCAGTGTCATGCTGAGCTGATTTTCCTTGGCACATCAATTTCCATTTTGGTGAAAAGAAATTTAGTTGTTGGGCATTGGATCCATCAGACCACTGAAAAGTAATGCTAATTTGAAAAAATCCACCCAAGTATGTCTGGTCTGTAACACAGAAGGAAAGGAAAAATTAACTGTTGCAAAATTACATTTCCATTAGCATCAATAACAGAAATGCAACAGTATCTTGAACACTTCTAGTGTATTAAATAGATAATAAATGAGCACTGAGCAGCGCTTGTCACCAGGAGAGCAAAGTACTTGCAAGGAAAAACCAGAAAAGGAGATTTTTCCTGATCTTCCCCCATAAGCCCACCACTCACCAGTGCTTTGTGATTGTGATGGGGATGCTGTGCTTTTGTAAATGTTGTATTTCAGATGACATATGTGAGTCCTGACCAGCTGTATACAAGACTTGGCAAAGGAGTCAGAGGGGAAGTTAGCAGCCAGAAAACCAGGACAGATTCCATCTTGGGTAATTCCTCTACATTTAGTAGGACCTTCAGGAAATGAATTTGCTCTTTTTCACTTCCTGTTCTAAAATAACAAGCTACCTTTAAAAATTGTAGGTGTGGGACTGGATTGTGTTCCCCTAGAAAAAGATTACTTTCCAACAACAGGTCCCTTGTTTAAAGACATCCCTTAATTTAATGTGTTTCCCATTTGCCGTGGAGTTCGTTACTCCTCTGGCAGCCAGGCTGTGGTGCGGCCAGGATCGATCAGTGACGTGCCTGCCTAGTCCTGGGGTTTTGCTTGGCTTGGAGCAGCAGTCTGCCTTGTCCCCCTGCATTTACACCTTCATTGAGCAAAGGTGACACCGAATGCTGGAATAAATACAGAAAACTCACTCTATGAGGAAGGAAATGTCATATTAGATCCATACGAGGCCTGGCTTTTGATAGGAAGGGATCGTGAGAAATGGCCTGAGAAATAATGAAAGAATGACAGAGAAGGAAAGGGAAGTGAGTGGAGACTCAGGAGCAGGAAAAGGGTAAGAAAAAACAGTGAAGCTGAAGTAATTTGGAGATGTGAGATGGAGGGCTTGCACTCAAGTCTAGTCAAAATTACACCACGTTTTTTGAATGGCCATTGATTTCCTCTCTGCTCACTGTGGCGATTTTGCAAGTACCGTTACTGCCTTGTCCAACTGTAAAAAGCTCAAATGAAACCCTTAAAAGAATACGTTTACAAGGTAGTATCTAAGACATTTTGGGAGCTTTTAAATTGAAGAGTGCTACATTAAAACTAGGTTATTAGCAATAATTACATGTTAAAATCTTGCAAACCTCTGGTTTCTTCATTCTCATCACCAAAGCTTTTTATATCACAAAGTTTTTATTCATTTAATTGTAGCCTTACACTAAACTCGTTCTGCATTTTATCTAGCTTTGGTTTCTGGAACAATAGCTTATCCTTTTAACTATGTAGCTTTCACATCCCATTGTAGCATGAGAGAAAGATGAAGATGATGAGTTGATTCACAATAATTATATTGTTCCATTGTAAAGAACCACAAAGCACTCCCCTTGAGTTCCTTAATTAAGCATTAGTAAGATCTATTAAAACAGCCAACCTGAAAGATGGTATCCCCACAAAAATACCTATCTTTGACCTCCACTTTGATTATTGTTATGTTAGATGCTTTCTGTGCAAATTAATTAAATTTTCTTTCTAAAATATTGTCCTCCTTTAAGCTTTCCATGATCAGCTAGAACTGTGACTTTCCAGCCAAGTTCATTTTAGCTTTTTCCCTCTGCAGCTCACTGCAATTCAAAACTACCTCTTCATTTACCCACTTTCACCAGGCTCTGAAATTTGGTCTATATTCAACATCTCCCCTTGGAGATATCTAATCATGGGCTTGACTGAGAAAAACCAAAACTCATCTTCCCTGTCAAATTCTCAAACTCTCGTTATTTACAACTGCTGCCACTGCCACTGTTCCTGTATTGCTTTGGACACCGCAGGCTTTATTTTTCTCCTTTCTCCAAACATGCAGACCACGTTCAAATCCAGCAGAAACTCCTTCTAAAGCACATCACCGTTGGTGCTTTGCACATTGCCATTCAGACCCTCCTCACCTCCCACAGCAGCAAAGCCTACAGTAACACATTTGGTTCCCTTGCCCACATTACTTTCGAAAGGTAAGACAAAAGCCAGTGCGTTTCTGAGGCAGCAGCCCAGCTCTCCCATCCTGCTGGAAGTCTCCACAAGTTCCCCTTTCCTGCTGCTGAACTTGAGATGTTACACTGAGGCTTTGCACAGTTTTACCTTGTCCTACTTTACTGATTTTGTCTTAGAACATGTCACCCTTATGGCTTTCATTATCATGCTACCAAGTGCTGAAGGCTCCCTTCTCTGTCCTGCTCACAAAAGACTGTAATCTTTGCACATCTCTCCTTGTACATGCTGTGCTCACCCCGCGGGGAGACCACGATCCTGCTTAAAACTCTCCTGAAGGCATCACTGCCTTCTGCACCTACATGTGCAGCCTCCAACAAATTAGTCATCCATTGATAGCCAATACACACTGAAGCTGATATTCTTGGGGTTTTCTTACATCATACTTACAGGTTCAGACTTAGTGGCTCTGGAAGCACACATGTGCTCATGTGCTTTATGTAATCATAGCATTGTGATTATTCAGCTCGCAACTGCGCTCATCTTCCATCTGCTCCTTCATCCTTACAACTTGTTTTGAATTCCATTTTAAAACTTCGGGATACAGACAATGTCTTCACATGTATCCATAGTCTTTCCAATTCTAGGGGACCTTGTTCCCAGCTGAAGTAAGACTTTGGATGTCATCATGCCTCAAATTATATTAAGAAACAACAGTAACAGTGATCATGTTCCAGAGTGTCCTGGGTTGCAGTGTATTCTATTACCATCTTCATGAGCTGTTGAAACCAGGTGGGGCAGGGTTCTTTATCTCTCCCATGACCCCTCCTCCCTCCAGGGGGATCTCTTCTGTTAATGGGCCATCCAGTCTCACAGCATTATCCCATTGTGAG
>VZTA01009008.1:362006-390695 GCA_013398855.1 Mohoua ochrocephala | reverse complement strand
CCTATTAAATTGTATTTCTGACTTGGAGTCTCTCAGCGGTTTGTTTTCAAACCAGCACACAGAGTAAGAAAATAAATAAAAATTATAAGTAGCAAACAGGACTGAAGTCTGAAATGTGTTTCCGTATAAACAGAAATAAAGCCAATTCCTGGTTTTCTTAGTAGTAGTTAGTAAAAATATTCCAGGATAAGTGATATCCCACAGCTGTATTCTTAGCAGTGTTCAAAGTACCTAGAACAGAGGGACAGACACATTGGTCATAAGTACAGTGGTCATAAGGCTAGGCATATTGTAGTAGTGAATTTCTAACTGAATTGTTCCATTTATGATCATCTCTTCATACATGTCAAGATACTTCAAACAATGTTAGGAAGCTGAACTTTAGGAGACTAAATGATACTGAAGCTGTGCTATCTTGTGCTTAAAAGTGCAGCATTTTTATGTGTTTTTTAAAACAAAACTGCTCCGACTAGGTTCTGTGTAGATCTGTTCACAGGATTGGACAGCTTCCCTACAGGGAAACATGCAGCCCTGTGTGGAGCTTGGTGTCCCCTGAGAGGGCCTGTGTTGTGAGCCAGTGGGACGTTCTGTGGCACTGAGGGAGCACAGCCTCAGGCAAAGAGCATCTCTTGCAGCTTTGTCTGCTGGATATTTAAGGGACTGAAACTGCACTAAAAATAGCACGATTGGGATCTAAAACTCTCGTTTTGGCCTGGGCTGTGGTACAGCTGTGGCAGGTTGGAAGGGTAGCCTACAGCCATGCTACCATAACCAGATGGGCAAACATGTGGTGATACGGGAAAGCCCATGCTGGCACGACAGTCAAATGCCAGTGACTGTTTTAAAAGGCAGCAGATAAACAAATGTGTTGCTGATTGTGAAATACAAGTCTGCTTTTCTTTCAGGAGAGGCAGTGATGTCTGATGGTTTAAGGTTCTGAAGGCTCTGCTTGCTGCTAGAAGCTGAGGCAGAAGTCACGTGCATCTTCACATATGGTGCCCTGAACTGAGAGCTTGTCTGTCCTTAAGTTGCAGTAATGGATTTACACCTGAAAAGGGTATTTTATCCTGCTTTTCAAGATATTATAAAAGGAAACAAAAGGTTTCAGGTGGACTTTTGGCAAGTGAGACTCCCTTTAAAAGGCACCAACATCAGAATTTCATTGTGCCTTTTTACAGAGCTGTTGTTGTCACTGGATGAACATTTGTGAGCGTTTTCGCAGACATATTATGCCTTATTAGAATATAAAATATGCTGAGTTGGAAGGGACCCATCAGGATCACCCAGTCCAACTCCTGGCCCTGCACAGAACAGCCCCAAGAATCACACCTTGTACCTGAGAGCATTGCCCAAATCCTTCTTGAATGCTGTCAGGATTGGTGCTGTGACCCCTTCCCTGGGGAGCCTGTTCCAGTGCCCAGCCACCCTCTGGGTGAAGAACCTGTTCCTGATATCCAACCTAAACCTCCCCTGACACAGCTTCAGGCCATTCCCTCGGGTGCTGTCACTGGTCACCACAGAGAAGAGATCAGTGCCTGCCCCTCCTCTTCCCCTCACGAGGAAGTCGTAACTGCAGTGAGGTTTCCCCTCAGTCTCCTCCAGGCTGAACAGACCAAGTGCCCTCAGCCGCTCCTCACACGGCTTCCCCTCAAGGCCCTTCACCATCCTCATGGCCCTCCTTTGGACACTCTCTAACAGTTTAATGTCTTTTTCATATTGTGATGCCCAAAACTGCCCCCAGCACTTGAGGTGAGGCCCCCCCAGTGCAGAGCTGAGTGCAGAATATCCCTAAGACTAATCCCTGTGCTTTTTTTCTGACGAGTTTACGTGTAAATGGTAAAGTAAACAGGGATTTCCAACCACTGCCTGGGACTAAGCAAAGCACAATTTATAGGGAAATGTCTCTTTTATTACGGAAACTGATGTAGTTGAGAAAAATTAGCTGGACAAGCTTGAAAGTAAGTTCTTTTTCAGGTGGTTAAGGGTTAGAGGATTCAGGGAACCCTGAAAGGAGAACTTGCCTAGCAAACAGCTTTGGAGAGGGTTTAGTGAGGCGAGAAAACTCTGGAGGTGTTATGAAAAGGAGCTTATATTTGTTCTTCCCGTCCACACGATGAGCTCCTAAACCTCCCCAATCTCTCTGGAGTGCAGATGCTGCTTTGTGAGCTTTCTATTTTAACTATAGCCCAGTGATAATTGCTGATGGTAGTCGTGAAGCTTGCTGAGGTTTGAGCTTTTCTTGAGGATAAGAGTGGTAACCAATGTAATTTTAAAATCCTATGGTCATTTACTTTAATGGCACAACAAACACCCGAAAATAACATCCTAACTAACCAAATATCAATAGAATGCAATTATTTAGGACAACTAAAATTATATGTTGAAGGCAGTCCAGAGTAAGTCTTCTTTATAAAAAAAAAAAAAATAGTCTTGGTGGGCTTTGTTCTGAAACATGTAATTGGTTCAACTCTGTCCTATCAATTGTTATTATAGGCAAAATTATTAGCCTAGGGACAATAACCTTTTTACAAGACTGTACATACTGGGTGGAAATTTAGTGCTCAATAATAATGAGAGGTAAGAAGCAACTATTTGATAATGTTACCTTTAAAAGCCCCCTTACTCAATATTTGCTGACATTGTATTATATCTCATAAAGGTACTGCATATATTTGTAATAAAAGCAAAATTTAAAGAAGATAGTGAATAACTGGTGCCCAGGTTAAGAAGCAGCTTTCTTTGGCATCATCAGAAAAAGTAGTAGTCATGCCAGTACCCCCTCTTATACAGATGTGTGGGGTAGAATTCACTTCTAAATGATGGCAACTCTGGTGACTCAGCTGGAATGCAGTATTGGCATCCCTGTGGATGCAGAGAATGAAGAGAAGCACAGAGCCCAGTGAGTGAATCAGGCTCTGACTAAGAGCTCCACCCGGGCCACCTCCTCCCTCTGTACCACTGTGGGCAAAGGCACTTGCGTCCACACGCAAGTCTTGCCTAGCAGTTCTCATCCTCCTCTGCTGAGGGCTATCCACATGCCCTTTCTTCCAAGAAAGTTCCTACTGTTCTCAGCACAGGTAAGATCATGCTACTTATTCCTGGTTGTGATATGATACATACAGGAAGAGGCCCCAGCTAAAACCTTTCTCTATTGTGTAAAAATTGCAAATGTGTCTGCCTTCTCTAGACTGAGATTCTAACAGCCTAACTAGCAGTGTAGGACACACTTACATCTCCCCAAAGAAATCCCCTTGCTCCTTGTGTCAGAGGCTATTTCATTGCAGCTGTGGAAGGATTGCAGGCTCAGCTGATTAAAAACCTGTCCCACAAGTCCAAACTACTTGAAGAGCTCCCTGTCCTTGCTGCACAGCAGGGCTAGTGACCAACCTCGAGAGGAGTGCAGGAGCTGCTCACAGGCCTCCTGCCTGTTTCCCAGGAGTTGTACAGGAGGAAACTCCATGTTTTACACTTGTGCAGGTGTAGATATAATTCAGATAGGAAGACTTCTCTCCAGAGATACCCTTGTTCCTACATAGATTATTTAGCTGCATGTTGACTTATCCTGCTTCTGTTGCCTCAGTGAAAGCCCAGCTGAACCTGGAAGAAAGATGATGCTTTATCTTCTCTGTTCCTGGTGGACAATTCCAAATTACCCGTCCAGTATTTAGTTCTGCTATTGTTTGTTTGTTTTTTGGATTTTGTGGCTGAATTGTGCAGCTCAACCCTGCAAAATGCATGGGATTACTCTGAGATCCAATAACAGGGTGTCTGGCTTGGTTGAGATGTTTTGCTTACCCCACATACTCCCCTTAGAGAAAGCTGCAGAAGCTAATAAAGAGATGTGTGGGTTTGGATCTCTTTGTGTGATTCATGTATAATGGGTAGAAAAAGGGCTGTGGAATCCGCCAAGGTTGCTAAATTGTGCAGTGGCCAAGGCAACGTGGGGCTGCCCATTTGTGGAGCTGCTGCATGCACCCTACCCAAATCTGTGTTGGGTGGAGGGAACAGGCATGTCGTCCTATTCTTCCTGCATCCCAGCCGTGACAGTGGGTAAATCACTTTGCCATGTGCCTCCCAATCCACTTCTAATTATTTCTTTGGGGCTGGGTGTGTTTCTGATCCTGCCTTTGGGCAATGCCTCTCTTTATATGGGGCTCTCTCCTTTTAGCTGTCCCTGGACATATTATATCCTTAATACATATCATAAGGACAAAAATGGGGGTGGAGGTGGTTTACACATAATAGGAGAAAAAATGGCAGACAGTAAATACTAAAAGTAAAGCAGGAGGCTGCCCATCATTCTTTCTATGTATTTCATTTTAGACTAAGAATTGTAATTTATAATAAAGCCGTAAAGTTTTATGAATTCTGGTGGTTTTGTTTCACTACCTATTCAAACTTTTGAAATGAGGTTAGTAAAAAGAGAAACAGAGAAGACAATAATGTATACAAGTGCTAGAAATGGGAGCACAGGGGAGCAGTTTGAAGCTCTACTTCCAGCTGTGCAAAAATGTGGTTTCTGCTACTGCTTTAAATTGGTCCTGGTTGCAGGGCTCAATTCACAGACCAGACACAGATACCAGTCCTGGTTTTCTAAACAATTTAACTCTCTGTTTCCTCTGCTCTTTTCATCTTTCTACTATCATAAGTAAGCCTTGATGTCTCCTGTTGTCCTCCCCTCCCACTCATCTAGGACCATCTGTCCTTCTGCCCAAAACTGTTTTGTCAGTGTTTTCAGGTCTTCCAAATTTCTTTGGAAAATCCCCTTTCCAATTTTGCCAAACACCTGTCTTAGCAACAGCTCTCGTCCCTCATGTCTCCTCCACTCTTCTTATCTCATAATCACCATTATTCACTGGATTGTGCCCAATATGGGTCTGAGCTCTTGGCAGGATCTATGTCTTTACATGTTTGTTTGAGGAGTGTAGTACGTACCTGACAGCTTGAAAAATAAAGCAGGTGAACCATATTAATCCATTAAGGCATGGTTTTCAGAGAACTGAGGGTTGGAAATTTCTCCAGAGCTCTGTGGATTTTACAGGTGACTCCCAACCATAAATCTCATCCAGCTCTCACAAGGATCTCTCTCTGGGTCTGGGGCAGGGCTGAGGGGGTAGCCCACAGGAAACCTGCAGTAAGGACACAAGATCTACGGCTCTGGGTGCTAGGAGGAAGCCCCTCCCATTTTAGGGAATTCATTTCAAAAGAAGAAACTCTTGAAAACTGCTTTTTGGACAGACAAGGGCATGGGATTTCCTCCAGGTAGTGACCCAGCAAGGCAGGGTGCCTCCAGCAAAGGCTCTCACTGCTGGAAGTCACCCCCAGGTATAATCACAAAGCTTTAGCAAATCTGGAATAGGATCTACTCTGGCAGAAACAAAGCACTGACCTTGTAAAAGAAGTCTTGTTTTTACCACGAGTATGAAGATGGACCCTTGCTGAACACAGGAGCAAAGAAAAGGATGACATGCCGGACGGCAGCAGGGGATGTACCTATGCTGATAAAGGAGCCAAAAAATGTTTTAAGTCTTGGCAGCAAAGAGGTGAAGAGTTTAATTAACAAACCCAAACCTATTCTGTAGAGGCAGTGGTGAATTTGATATTTAAAAGGCTTCTGTTGTACTTTCTTGCCATACCAGAGAATATTTTGGTACTTCAATTACCCATTTTGGCTAGAAGGCCAAAAACCTCAGTGGCATGTTCAAGGAAGCTGCAAGAATGAAAGATCAGTTACAGCATCAACATTTCGGTCCAAAACCTAATATTTACCCCGTTTCTCTGTAACAGCTATGCGTCAAGTGCAGAGATGTTCACTCATCTCTGCTAACCTTGCCAAACAGTTTCAGATTTTAAAATGCACTGGGTTTTAATTTCTGCCAATCTTTGTATATGCTCTGATAAATCCAAAGTGATTTCAAATTACAGAGATGATTCAAACTTTGAAAGCACTCTAAAATACACTGCAATAAATAATTCCATTTCCTCTACCGATGCCTTAAGCCCCCAGGGCCTGTGCAATTACCGTTCCTTTATTCAATCTGCTTCGTCCTTCAATGAACCAGATTAGTTTAATAATCTTAATACAGGGAATTTTATTTCTCGCTAATCCCTACAAGTTGGAGTCCTCGATACATATACCCTAGACACTGACAAATTGAAAGTTCATTCAAAAGCAGAGCAATAGAAAGACCAAGGGAAATCATGACACTCATCAGCTCCTGTGGCAGCTCTGCTGCTGTCTGCACTCAGCGGAGCAGACGGGGGGTCAGATCTGAAGGCATCATTCTCTGAGACAGACCGAAATGTGCAGGGAAGCTGAAGACATTGCAGCACTGTGAACTCTTCCATTGGACATCATACTGTAGAGAGAAAATAATTGAATTAGTCTGAAGCTTGGCTGATGTTGACATTTTCAGTGAGAGGAGTCAATTTACAAGTTTCTGCAACCTTCAGTCCTTGCTGACATAAAGTAGTAGTTTGTTCCTTGCAGTATTTTAGTCACTTAACATTCCAGATACACTGTTTGAAGTACCTTGGGATCAAAACCACTCCCTAGATAAGCATAGGCTCCTAACATAGACGGATACTATTTACCAGTGATGCCCTCTCATCCAGTCTCACTTTAAAATGAGATCTCTGTTGGTAAAAATCCACCAGACTGACAGCTTTATAGACTGCAGCTCTTATCCACATGACAAGAACACTGCAAATCGCAGGACCCCAGTCATCCTCCTTGCCACACCATCCAAACAAGTGCTTACCAGGAAGGAGCTGCCTCACTGGAGAAAACTTCACTCATTGCAACACTCATTCAATTTATAATTGGTTTTTAAAAGGCGTTAATTGGTATTCTAAAGTAAGCAACAAGTTACCTTGAGACTGGAGTTGGAGCACAAAAATGCTGAAGAGAGCACCAGTACAGCACTTATCTCACCTAACTTGAAATGTCTTCACCATGGAGATGAGCTACTTGTCCAGAAGTCCTGCACAGTACAAGGACTGAACAGAACTCACTAGAAGGATTTTTCTCAGGTAAATTGGGTCTTACATGCCCTGTTTACACGCAGACACCTACGTTGCAAGAACCTGAATTTGGACTGATAAATCCCATTCCAAATGACATTTAGATAGACAGAATTTTTTTTTTTAGCTTTTCTGGTCTACATCAAATTCAAAGTTGCAATTTCAAAGGAAGAAAAAAAATAGTATGCTCTGATTAAAATGTGATTTTGAAAGATGCTGTTAGTCCACTTGAAGTACTAAGTTGCCACTTCAGAATGGATAATAATAATAATAAAAAAGCAAAAAGGAATATATTTTGCAGATAGAGTGCCCAGTTTTCAGAATCTTGAACTGGTATTAATATTATTTATTGTTCTAATTTTACCTGCAGAGCACAAGAAATGTTCATGCAACTTCACAGACAAATGAAGGTGACAGGCCTTGACTTCAGAGCTTAAAATATTAATGAGAGTAAACAGAGAAAGTGATGACAACAGATGAGGGATAAAGTGGGGCACAGAAGAAATAGTTCACTACGGTGTAACAGCATGAGAGAAGCACTTTGGGGTGGCTACACCTCTTTCCTTCTGCTTTGGCTCCTCCAGCTACTTTGCATGCGTGAAGAAGGTGATAGGAAGAAAAGTCAAAGACGCTGTCCAGGAAGAAAGAGTGCCAGAATTGGGACTATGAATTTGAGGAGTTCATCAGTCCCACCTCAAGCCACTGTACCAAATTACTTTCTGAAGAGCTCACAGTAGTGGAACAAGTAAAACTCTGAAAGCATATTAAAGTAAACAGTTCACTGTTCCTCTTCTTATTGAAAGGGGTTAAAGCAACTTAAATAGAATTTCAATCAATCATTCCCATCCTGACGGACAAATTTCAGTCCAATGTAATTGGAAATGGCAGTTGAAAAACCTTGATAAAAGGGATTTAGATGAGAATGCTAACAAAGAGCAGTAAAACCTGGCATTTCTAATGCAAGATTGTTTTTCCATTTATCCACACAGTAATTTTCTAACTCAACTATTGAATTTCTCATAATATCCTGAGGGATGCTGTGAAACCGGCTATTCAGCTGCTCTAAAGGAATCCTTATTGTCTGAAACAAGGAGACACATTCAGTTCATGAACCCAAACCAAGTTTCTTTTTTTGCTTCCAAGGCTTTTTGGACAAAGTTTTCCTCATATAATTTCACCTCAGGCTTACAACTATGGTTTCAGTATGTTCTGGGAGAAGATGATTGATTAGGTGCCTGACAGAACACATGCTGAATTAAGCAGGACCATCTAACCTCTTCCCAGTTAATTACAGTGTCTTCTGGGATGATTTGACGATAACTCCCCTCACGCAGCAGAAGAATCCTCTCCGCAAGTCTTTAGGATCACCAGCATTTGTGATCCTTCTACACTGATACCCCTTGAAATGACCCAAGACCATTGTGAAGGAATCACACATACGACCTTCAATGAGGGGTGACAGCACAGGGTTCCAGACATGGCTTCAATCAAAGGATGCAGCACAGCCCGTGTGATAAGCCAGAGCATTTTTCTACAGCTTTATTAGCCAGACCGCCACAGGAAGCAGCAAAGAGGGCAACAGCTGTGTATGAACTGGCCATGTGCTGGTCAACAGTGGCTGAACTTGAGCCAGTGTGTGCCCAGGTGGCCAAGAAGGCCAGTGGCATCCTGGCCTGTATCAGCAACAGTGTGGCCAGCAGGACCAGGGCAGTGATTGTCTCCCTGTACTCGGCACTGGTGAGGCCACACCTCGAGTGCTGTGCCCAGTTCTGGGCCCCTCACTGCAGGAAGGACATTGAATTGCTGGAGAGAGTCCAGAGAAGGGCAACAAAGCTGGTGAAGGGTCTGGTGCACAAGTCCTGTGAGGAGCAGCTGACAGGACAAGACAACACGGCCTCAAGCTGCACCAGGAAAGGTGTAGTTTGGAAACCAGGAAGAATTTCTTCATGGAAAGGGTTATTAAGCATTGCAATGGACTACCCAGGGAGGTGGTGGAGTCACCATCCCTGGAGGTGTCCAAGAAACAACCGGATGTCGCACTCAGCTCCATGGTCTGTTTGACATGGTGTTGTTCGGTCATAGGCTGGACTCGAGGATCTTTGAGGTCTTTTCTGACCTAAATGATTCTGTGATTCTCTGATATGTGCCAACTGGGCACATGATATAGTGAGAAGAGAGGTGACAGGAGAAATGGAACTGATGTGATTAAGATATAAAGCATGTGTACATACTATGCTTCCATACACCACATGGAAAACGGATTATTTCTATGAAGCAACAGAAATAATGTCTACATCTTTTAAGGAGTGAGTGAACAGCAATAATACATTGCTCTATAGAATGAGACCCTACAGCACAAAACAGAGAGATTGTACCATCTGCAATTCTATTTCTTTATATCTGATATGTTAAAATAAAAACTAATCAGTGAAATCTGAAACCCAAGCAGCCCACATTGCACTGGATTTCTTGTTGCTAGGCATCATTTGTTCATGCTGTGATGCGAGGTGTTTTGCTTCTAGTGTCAAAAAAGGTGGTAAGATTCTCCCACCTTGTAAGCATTTAATCAGGCAGTAGAACAGATAAGCAAGCGCTGAAAAGAAGACTGACTGGATTCATCCTCCTTTTAAATTCCAGGAGAATACCATAATCCAATCCTGTGAAATGGACCATTCATTCCCCGTGATCCTGTTCATGCCTTTATACTACTGGCTTTGTTCTCAAGCTGGAAGGCTGGCTCCTATCCACTTAACCGTGTTCTGAGTAAATAGTTTGGATTTCACTGTAATAGGTTGTTGTGGTTTAATCCCAGCCAGCAATAGCCACTTGCTCACTCCCCCTTGGTGGGATGGGGAGAAAATGGGAAGGGTGAAAGTGAGAAAACTGTTTGGGTTGAGATAAAGACAGTTTAACAGGTAAAACTAAAGCCACACATGCAAGCAAAACAAATCAAGGAATTAATTCACCAATCCCAATGGGCAGGCAGGTGTTCAGACACCTCCAGGAAAGCAGGGCCCCATCACGTGTAATGTGACGTGGGCAGACAACACCATCACTCCCGAGGTCCCCCCTCAGATAGTGTGGGATAACCTTCTGGTCCGTTGTGGGCAACTCTTCTGGCTGTGTCCCCTCCCCAGTCCCTGTGCACCCCCAGCCTCCTCGCTGGTGGGGTGGCGTGAGGAGCAGAAAAGGCCTTGACTCTGTTTAAGCACTGCTCAGCAATAACTAAAACATCCCTGTTATTAACACTCTTGCCAGCACAAATCCAAAACACAGCCCCATACCAGCTACTCTGAAGAAAATTAACTCTATTCCAGCCAAATCCAGCAAGCATGTACTTCAGCAAGTCATTTAGTTCCAACCTGAATGTGCCAAGAAAGGGAGAAGACACCCTTTCCTCGAAAGTTGTTCCCAAATTATTCACTCAGACTGCTTACAAACTGAGCATGATTCGCTCTAGGTTCCAACTACCTGTTCCTTCTGCCTTCTCTTTCTCCCCTGTAAAAGGTCTTTCAATATCTAATCTATTCCCTTCTGTAACTACACTATAATCCTCTTCTTCTGAGTGTCTGTTGGATAAATAAATTCATCAAGCTCTGTATGAATATCACGAAAGGCTTTTCCAGTAGTTGCAAATAATTCTTATGCAATCTCCATAAAGCATGTCAACATCCTTTAGAAAATGTGGACATTGCAAATAGAATTCAAATAATCTAAATTTAGTTATCTAAAACACAGGTGTCTTGTCTAAACAGTTCTCTCTCTCTATCCAGTCAACAAAGTGAAACAGACAGTGCCAGGAGACAGCTAATCCCACCTCTCTCAGGCATCTAGGAAGGCTGGATGCCCTGTGAAGGTGTCTAATTGAATGCACAGGATGTCTGAACAGCTAGTTTAGACTATATTCCTTTCTGTTAAATCATGAGTGCTAGTTGAGACGTGTAGCAACACAGAACTGTACAAATTCTCATATCAAGCAGAGAAGACATCACCACCCACTCATTCTACTACTAATACACCCATCAACAGAAGTAGATTTTTCCACCTGGAATTTATATTCAATTGCTCCTTTGCTCCAAGCCCAAAATCCATTTTTAGAGTCGCGTTTACAGCATACGTTCACACATTCTGTAAATAAGCCTGTGTACTCCCAGCTTCTGGATGTGGGTGGCTTTTTTAAAATTCAGTTGTTACAAAAATTCATGCTGTGTAAAGAAGATAAGTTTCTCAGACAGCTCCATCAAAACTCCCTTACCACTGCGTCCTTCTTATTGTCACACACGTTTTGCCACTCTTCATGCTGGTCTGGGCCTAGAAAGGCAATATACACTAGGATGCAGGGTGCTGCCAGTAACATCCACAGTGATGCCCCTGCTTTGGGAAGATTACAAAATAAAAGAGTTCATCTGTTCATCATTCACTTCAAAGGGTGTAATATCCCATGCTGCTTCAGTTCTGACAAGTTCAGAAAGAAGGAAAGAAACAACCTCACCAGTGCCTTTGAAGCTTGTGTTTCACACATTCAGTACTTTGCAAGGGACCATTATCCCAAATCCGTAAGAGAGGATTTGATTGAGAAGAGGACACAGTAGTCTCAGAGCGGTTGGAATGATGACCATAGTAGATTCTCTTTTCTTAATCCGAAGTTTCATACAGCAAGATCACAGTTGTTATGGTCTTGCCCAGACAAAACAGCTGCTGAGATAACTCCAGCTTCTTTCACATAATCCCAGCTGTTTAAGCAGAAAATACCAGAAGCTGCTGCTGTTAAAAATGTGCTCTGTACAAATAAGGTGGCTTGCTCCTTTTAAATAATACGGAGGACTAATATTAATCTGACTGCAGCTCCTCACAGATAAGCCTGGAAAAGCTCCTACATTACCACACCAAACTGAAGCTCATTTTGATATGGAAGAAATGTAACAAAAGTGTGCAGAAATGCCACTTCTTAAGTCAGCATTACCAGATATCTGTTTTAAACATCACCACGCTCAGCGGTGACATTGTCAAAGCTCAAAAGAACACTGCTGAAGCACTTCACATTATTTTTAAAACCAGTTTCCTCCTCACTGAAAGGATTAAAATTATTTAGATGAACCATCTCTGCCAGAGAAAGAGAAAAATTTCTATGTATCTTATTTTTATTTACTTGACAGAGGCAGTTTCGGAGTATAACTTCTCAATGGTAGCTCCTTTTCACATGTTACAGAATCACTTTTAAGGAAACAGCTTGTCTTTGGAAATCAAATTTGCCACTGGAGTGGAGTATTTTGCTGTTGATTGAAAGGCTGCTTCTGGAGAATAGAACTGAAACTGAATGTAAGTGAAAAAAATTGAATTCCTCTGTCTTTTTTAATGGGGCCAGAAATACTGTTGTTTACATAAACCGCCAAATTGAGACCATGAATACCTAGATGTCAGAACTAAAGGGTTTAATCCACAGTTTAATATTGGGTTCAGTTTCAGGACTCAGGAGTACAACAGCCACTGCACTTCATGAAAATGTCTAATGCAAGAGGCACAAAGTGACTCTGTAAATATGCAATATTATTTCAGGCCCCAGTACCACGAGCCTCTGCTCCCTGCAGCCGCTCCCATGGCAGAGATGGCTGAAGGGATGTGTGCAGTCTCCGCCCATTCCTGTGCAAATTCTACATTTTTTATTATACGGTAGATTACTCTGGTTTGGAATAATCTATCTGATTTTGTTTTAAGGTGAATTTGGCTGAGAAAGAGCAATCTCTTTGTAGAAATTATAGAATTTCTTCCAGATTCTAAGTGGCTCTGTGTGCCCTGGGAAAAGTATGATGGACAAAGGAATTCATCACAGCTATTTTTGTGGTATGTAGGTAAAATTACCACTAACTGCCAAATCTTTGAGTGCTGTAGGTGGAAACAACCCCATTGGCTACCATTTAATCTACCCTGTGATTCTGCATGCCTGTCTGTGCGTGACAGTAGTTGCTCTACTTAGAGGTTGGTCTTCATGACCATGTCAGTGCTAAAAAATAATATGGGCAAGGGGCTCTTCTCTAAGAAATGGTCTTTTGTCCCAAAGCAGGGTGACTTTGCCCAGTGAGGTGGGTTGACCATGGATGGACACCAGGTGCTCTATCACTCCCCTCCTCGGGTGGACAGGAGAGAGAAAATACAACAAAAGATTCATGGGTCAAGATAAGGGCAGGGAGAGATCACTCACCAGTTACTGTCACTGGCAACACAGACTTGGCTTGGGGAAATTAATTTAATTTATGGTAAGTCAAATCAGAGTAGAGTAATGAGAAATAAAACTAAATCTTGAAAAACACCTTCCACTCCCTGCCTTCCCCCTCTTCTTCCCAGGCTCAACTTTGCTCCTGATTTCTCTACCTCCTCCTTCCCAGTGGTGCCCAGAGACAGGGAATGGGGGCTCTGGTCAGTTTATCGCTCCTCAAGGGGAAGACTCCTCACATTTCTTCCCCTGCTCCAGCATGGGGTCCCTCCCTTGGGAGACAGTTCTCCATGAACTTTTCCAATGCAGGTGCTTCCTACAGGCTGCAGTTCTTCATGAATTGCTTCAGTGGGGGTCCCCCACAGGGTCACAAGTCCTGGCAGCAAACCTGCTCCAGCATGGGCTCCGCTCTCCATGGGGCCACAGATCCTGCCAGGAGCCTGCTCATGCAGGGGTTTCCCATGGATCACAGCCTCCTTCGCACATCCACCTGCTCCCGTATGGGTCTACTCCATGAGCTGCAGGTGGCTCTCTGTACCCCGTGGCCCTCCATGGGCTGCAGGGGCACAGCTGCCTCACCATGGGCTGCATCACAGCCGGCAGGGGAATCTCAGCTCTGGCGTCAGGAACACCTCCTCCCCCTCCTTCGCTGACCTTGAGGTCTGCAGGGTTATTGTCCTCACACATTCTCACTCCTACCTCTGGCTGCAATTCTGCAGAAGTTTTTTTCGCTCCTTATCAAATGTCTTATTCCAGAGGTGCTACCACTGTCACTGATGGGCTTCGCCTTGGCCAGCAGTGGGTCCATCTTGGAGCTGGCTGTCACTGGCTCTGTGAGAAGGGGGGGAAAGTTTCTAACATCTTCTCACAGCAGCCACCCCTGCAGTAGTCCTGCTACCAAAACCTTACCATGCAAGCCAGATATACCCAGAGCGCCCACTGGGAGCCCAGTCTGGGAATGTGCTGTTTGACATGAGCCGAGGCTGTTCCATGAAGCATGCTTAATAATGAACAACAGAGACAGTCCTCCAGAGGGTGTTCAATTCCCTTGGGTCTGGCTGTGTCTGGCACTGTAGGTGTAGCCTGGAGGACCTGAGAAGCAAAATTTCTCCCTGCTGAGCAAAGCTGGATGAAAGAACAAGTACATAACCTGTAGCATGGCTTGACACCTGCTCCCTTAGAAAATTTGGGTTCTAATTTTACTTCCATTAGAATCTGCTCAGACTTACAGAGGACATGTTTTTCACTAAGCCATTTATTAATATTATTGATTTTGAAGTTCTTAGTTGTTTGAAAGTACTGTCTTAGCCAGTTCACAAATAACAGAGACATACAGTGTGAGCACTAACTTTTATTTAGAATCTTTATATTAAGTACAGGACCTTCAGATTATATAAGTGGACCTATGGGCATGCTGAATAATGTTATCAGACAATATCCCATCCCGCCTGTTCTATGCTCTAGCTGTGGAGCAAGGGAGTTGTATTTCATATTGATAACATGGTATAAAAAAGACTGATTTTAGTGGCTTCAGCATGTGTTTCTTAAAAGTTAAATTATGTTTTTATTTTAAAGAGACAACAAAGAAATAGCAGTGTGTCCTGGTTTTGGCTAAGGTAGAGTTAATTTTCTGCAGAGTAGCTGGTATGGGGCTGTGTTTTGGATTTGTGCTGGCAAGAGTGTTAATAACAGGGATGTTTTAGTTATTGCTGAGCAGTGCTTAAACAGAGTCAAAGCCTTTTCTGCTCCTCACACCACCCCACCAGCGAGGAGGCTGGGGGTGCACAGGGACTGGGGAGGGGACACAGCCAGGACAGGTGACACCAAATACCAAAGAGACATCCCGTACCACATGGCATCATGCTCAGCATATAAAGCTGGGGGAAGAAGAGGGAAGGGAAGGGACCTTTGGAGTGATGGTGTTTGTCTTCCCAAGTCACTGCTACATGTGATGGGGCCCTGCTCTCCTAGGGATGGCTGAGCACCTGCCTGCCCATGGGAATTGATGAATGAATTCTTTGGTTTGCTTTGCTTGCATGTGAGGCTTTTGCTTTACCTGCTAAACTGTCTCTCTCTCAACCCACGAGTTTTCTCACTTTTAGCCTTCTGATTCTCTCCCCCATCCCACTGGGGAAAAGCGAGTGAGCGGATGTGGGGCTTTGTTGCCAGCTGGAGTTAAACCACAACACAGCGGCAAAGAAAATATCCCTAGGGAAGCATGTGCATGAAATTCCAGATGGAATTGAGAGAGGCAAAATGCAGCTGTCCCAGTCTCGCACAAAGAGACCTGATACGGTGATATATTCTCATCCTGGCAGCTATTTCCAGACTTCACTTTGTTCCCCTACACAATTTGCTTCTCATAGAAAGCCCAGGCATGCAGCAGAGCAGCTTTGTGCCAACGCAGAACAGAAAGACAGTGTTCATCCCAAGAGGCTGAAGATGAGATCTACAATATATGCATCTATTTATTTAGGCAGAATGTAAAGAGGCAAACCACAAGTGCCTACTTTTCCTTTGCAAACACCCCCTTAGGGACCCAAAGCTGGCTGAGGCATACCTCTGACCTGTATTACATGCTTTTAAAAACGGGCTGATAGGTATCAGCTGTAGACACTTCAGCTCTTCTTGCTAGAGCTCCACATCAAGATCTTTTTTTCTCCATGCTATTCAACAGCTAATACATGCCCTCCCCGCCCCCAAATTGTCTTTACTCAGTTACTTTCATTATGAAAAGGTAAGCATGGTACTTTTTTCATGTTAAATCTATGCATTCACTTGTCAGGTGGGTCAACAACAAAAGAAGGTTATGTATGTACAGTAATTGGTTTTTGCAGGTGAGTCATGCCCTTGATTTTCTCCTGAATGTAGATTTTACTTCAAATATTTTTGCTCAGGTTCCTTCGTGCTTTTTTCTGCTACCTGCTGTAAGAGTTAAAAACTCAAATTTCCTTTGATTTAAGCTGTAAACAGACAGGTTAGAATAAAGGAAAGCATTGGGAGACACCAAATGAGCCAGCTTTCTGTCACTCTTTTCAGGCTGATTACAAGTCGCACACTGTGCTATGCGCCCTTGGAGTATTTTACAAAAGATTTAAAATCTGTTGAAAAGGTAAATGAAATTCATCCAGGAAAAAAAAAAAAAAAAGAAAAAGAAAGGAATATTTTTTTGACAGTCTTTGTTCTACCCAGATAAGGTACTGCTTTGGTATCATTTACAGTCTCCATGCACAGCGAAGCATGCTGGCATTCTGAATGGCTTTAATACAGTATCACTGTACTTGGGAGACATCCTAGCCTGCACCAGGCTTTGCCATGTTGGAGTCACCCTCCCCTCCAAATGGTTGCTGCTGCTTAGTGATTAAGGAAAAAAAAAAAAAAAAAAGTTGTTTTTTCAGCATTCTCACAAAGCATGAATATTATTCTATGAAAAGTCTCATTAAAAAATAGGATTTTAACCATCTTTCACTTGCCAGAGTTTAAGGCTGAAAAATAACAGAAGTGCTACAAACTGTGTTAATGTTATTTTAATTGCTGGTTTCTTTTAATCTTCCACACATCTGAGGTAGAATAGCTTCTCCTGCAGAATAAAGCATTCAAATACATATTTTGTATTTTCCCTGCTGTGTTAATGAAACTGGGCAGGTTCTAAGGAAATTGAATTAGTCTCCTCTTTAAATATTCATTAATTTAAACAGGAGGACTGGAAAATTGGTCACTAGCTATTCAGTAAATAGCACTCTCAAATTGGCTGTCCTTATAATTGCTATGATTTTTTTAATAACATTGATTTCTTTATGCAGTGAAATAACATATTGATACAAGCACATTCAGGACCATTAGTATGATTATTGTTCAGCTGTTTTCTGTAGGGCTCCTGCTTAAAAAAAGGATAGCTCGATATGACCTTGTACATATTTTGAGAAGGTATTAAGTCATGTTTCTCTATCAAACCAGTAGCAAACCTCAGGAGCCCACAGCCAGAAACACTGTAAAGTTTAAAACACAAGCTATGTGTTTTCACCTTGGGAAAACAGACACTAAATCTTATTTTGGTGAAATAAACTCTTGAATGTGTGATTCTTGACTATGGACCTTATGCTGTTATTTAGTTGCTTTTTAAAATGCAACTTATATCGTGTATACCTGTATTACAGACCAGACATATTTCTGTCCTGGAGTGGCTGGACAGAAGTTTATGAACATGCCCACAGAGCCTGCAATGGCTGGGGTGTACCCAGCCTGCCTCACATCTACTGCTCAAGTGACGAGCATTTCCATAGCAAGCCTGAGGTCTCCTCCATGTGTTGGGCTTACCGAGGAAACACTCACTATCTGTCCAAAAAACGAGCTGTATGTCTGGTCCCTCACCTTTCAAGTGTGTCCACCAAAGAGCTGAGCCGTGTATGTGTAAGGGACACCTATGAGCAATTTGGGGAGGATTGGAGAGGTGCCTGTCCAATTTTTCACTTAGCTGGCTCTTTGTTCGTTGGTCACTGGCTGCTTTCATACAATGATGAATGATACTGTCCAGTATGTTAAAAGGAAATTTCAGAAGACAAATGAGAAAGACAAATATAAGCTACAAAAATAATCCTATTTCCTAACCTTTGCAGGAATACACTTCTTTACTAGTGAAAAGAAAGGAAACAGGAATGTATACATTCCATTATTACAACGTTTTCTGTTCTGTGTATTGTACCTATTAGAGTCAACTGCATCCACCTACATCAGCTTCTTCTAGTTCCTGCATAGGAATGTGAACCTTCTTTAATGGCAACTTTGAACAAGCTGGGAATGGAGGAGTGAAGTTGAAGCTGAGAAGAAGGTGGGGATTTTGGGTGGTTTAGCTTTTGTCTTTGTTTATCATCATCCAACTCTATTTTGGCTGGCAATAATTTAAATGAATCTTCCCCACGTTCGGTATGTTTTGCCCATGATGGTAACTGGTGAGCAATCTCCCTGTCCTTATCTCAACCCATGAGCATTATTTTCCCTTCTGTCTTGTTGAGGATGGGGAGTGAGAGAGTGGCTGGTTGGGTATCTAGCAGCTGGCAAAGGTCAACCCATTAGATAGGGGTGTGGAGAAAATACAGGATCTTCACTCAGCTAGATATTTACCCCAGGGGATAAAAACATCCCCAAAGAACTCCACCTCTTTTTAACTAACTCTCCTAATCCTTTGCCTCCCTTTCTCTACATGTTTGTTTATATTTATCGAGGCAGCGGTTCTATGAATATTCATTTCCTTCCTGTGCTTATAGTTCTGTTGATGAAGACAGGTAGCCTGGTAATGCTTTGAGACGCCACCATCTGCCTCAGCTAGAGAGTACTGTGGCAAAGCAATGTGGAATCTGAAGGCAAAACAAAGCTTCCCAGGTATCTGTGGAAACAGGAAAACCAACGGTACAATTCATTTCCACAAGCAAAAGGCAATTATCCAGGGCTGGAACTCAGGTAAATGTAGCAGGTTATGGCATTTTGTGCAGTGGGTGAAAACACTTAACAGAAACTCCTTCCTTGCTGCTAGGGGCTCTCCATGTGATAGGCTGCCCACACGGCTACAGATAATAGGCCAGTGCTTTAGGAGTCTGTGAAGATTTAGAATGCTGCATTTTTGCAATATCTAGCGCAAGCATAGGTGATTTCTTTCCTCTTTGGAACTGTCCAAGTATAGTCTGAAGCATTTGCAGACTCCTACAATGTTTTTTCATTCAATTTGTCTTCTTTCGGTTAACAGTGTGAGTCTGTTTAATATTTCTTTACAAGTCATACTTTTAGCCATCTCAGCACTTTTGTTGCTCCACATCATCCTCAAAGCTGAGTACAAAACCTTGGCTTGAGACTTCTGGGTTATCCATTCAGCATTATTCAGCGTTATTAAGGTTCAGTTACTGTAGCTCTACAAATCTGTTCATATCACCTATCACTAAATTACCTGTGCTCACAGTTTCCTTCATGCTTCTGTGAAGGTAGATCTGCTTATTTTTGTTTGTCCTCGTATCATAGATTCATGGAATAATTCCATTTAGAAGGGACCTTGGGGCTGCTCAGCCTCCACAAAGAGCCTGTCGATCTCTTGCTCACTCTTCCTGACAGTGTGCAGCTGCTCACCTCCTCTGCAACTCCTTTGCCTGCCAAAGCTCCCACTGCATGTCCTGTCACAAGGACACCGTCACTGTCCCCTACCTGAGCCCCAGGGCAGAAACCAGGCACTGCCTGCTGCCTGAGACTTGGCATCCTTGGTTCTGTGCCATCCTCACACACAACTCTGCCTAGATTGAGGTCTCCAGTACGCTGTGGGCCAGGCTTCCTCCCAGGTAGGAGACCACGTCCCATGGTGCCTCACCACTGTCTCGGGATTATGTACATAAAACCTTTTTGGTTTTGGCTATATATACACACCATTCTTACATTTTGGCTCTTCCAGTTGTCTGAAGAAGGCTTTTTTTACTTCTTCCTGCTCAGGTGGTCTGTAGCAGAGTCTTGGGGTGATTTTATGATAATACTGCATTTCCCTATCGTGTGCTTATTGCCCAGAAATGGGTCCCGCAGCTTTAAGCTGAGTCCAGGAGAGGGGGGAGAGAAGCCGGGAGAATTCTTCAGCGTGGTTTGTGTTCAAGGACTCACACACACTCACACCGTGTTCTTGCCGCTACAGAGCCAAGAGAGCACCTTCCTGCTTTTAGCCAGCCTGTTAGCTGAGGCAAGAAATTTTCCCATACCAGCACACCGAAATCCTCCGGTAATTTTTACTTCTTCTTCTGGTTTGGCCTAGCTGTGATCCGGGAACCAGATCATTGGACCCTGTGGACCGGCAGAGAGGCTGCGGGGATGCCACATCCTGGCCTCGGACCTCGGGAGGGGCCGAGCCAGCTACAGAGGGAACTCTAAATCCACCAGCTTTCTCTGCATCGAGGAGATTTAGTATTTTAACAATTATTCATTGTTCCTGTGCCCTGCCAGCACTTTGTTTGTTAAGTAAACAGGTTTTTTTTACTTTCCTCCAAGAAATTCCTTTTGTATCGGTGGGGGAGGGAGTGCTGAAACCTGCCTTCTGGGGAGGAGACGTTCCTTCCAGAGCGTTTCCCCCTAAACTTGTCTCAAACCGAGACAAGCAGATGCCCATCACAATGTCATCCATGATGATCTGCCTTCTAACCCTGACCCATAAGCTCTCAGCTGGCTCATGCCCCACCCCAAGGCAGAGGCAGCTGCACTCTCCTTGCTCTCTCACATAAAGGCCACTCCCAGTTGTTCTGATGTCCCAGAAAATGTATGAGGCCTCGCCCCACCATGCTGTCATGCAGACTGACCTCATTTCTGTGCATACCATTAGAATGGCCCCATTTCTGCTCCTTTCTGCCTTCTGTTGGATATAAGGTCTCTTGTGTGTATCACCCCACATCCTTTCCTTGCCAATCACTTCCTCACTTGATTGTAGGTCACCATCACCTCTCTCCTCCATCACTTCTAGCGTAAAGCTTCTCCTCCCCAGGTTGGCCAGCACACTGGCAAATTGACATTTTTCCCTGTTTGGTGAGAGGAATCCAATCTCTTCCCAGAAGTTCTTGATCATCAGAAAGGTCTTGAAGACCAATCTTTGTTGTTGACGCCAGCTATGCAATCCCTTGTGGACATATGGGATCCTTCAGCTCTGCCTCAAGACATTCCCCTCACTGATAGTACCGAGAATACACTGCTTTGGCCTCTGTGCCATTGGCTACCACCCTTGGATCCATGTAGTCATGCCTGATATGTTCCATGTCTCCCCTGACCTCACTGCTGCCCCCACGGAAGAGCAGCAGTGGGTAAGAGTCCCAAAGTTGACAAGACTTGGCAGCCTCTCCACAACACCCCAGACCAAAAGTCCCCAGCAAATCTCTAATTAACTTGCTGCTTTATCTCCAGGGGGCTCCCAGGAGTCTCCCAAAGATCCCAGAATTTCACAGATCTCGAAGCTGAAGGCAGCGCTTGCTGTTGGCTCCCTGTGTTACCTGTGCCGTCAGGTATCTCCTGCTCTGGCTCCCTGGCAGTGCCGTGAACAAGGATGAAGGCAGGACATTCGCACCTCTGAGGTCTTCGGGGCAGTAAGAGCACACTGGGTGGGAAGGACTGTGCTGGGAGGGCCTGTGTCCTCACAATGTGGCTCAAACTTGGCTCCCCAGCTGGGCTGGCCCCATCTCTGTCCCAGACCAGGGGAAGAGCCAGGCCCTATATGAAAGGAGAAGAGCTCGGGTTTTTTTGTGAGCATTTTCTTTCATTTTTCATGACCTTTTTTGAATAAAAAGTTATGATTTTTCTTCCCAGTACCATTTTGTTTTGAATGGTTGGCAATCTTTGTTGGTACTTGCCTAAAGGAAAAGGATACCCTGATGGAGGGGGGAAGTGCTTCAACAATAAGCTCACATGCCATGATGCCCCACATGCTTTTCCTCTTGTACAAATGTAGGTGAGAAGCTCCTGCCTTTGAGGCCTGACTGAAATCAGAAAGGAAAACCAACAAACCACAAAGACTGTAACCTCTTTCCATGACAGAACTGAAAGAACAGATGAAGAACAAATGCATAGTTCAAAGTTTTGAAAAGAGGTAAACAAACTGAAAAAGTGTGGAGGAGACAATCCTGGACTCACTGCATTTAAGTACAGGCTCCATTTGGGGTGTGTTGGTACCCCACTGATCTCAGAAGGCCTGTTTAGTGAAATGAAACACAGCCAGCCAAGGGCCTGGCTTAGCCTCTGTACTTCTCAGAACACCAGGAGGTATCTCAAGCAAACAAAAATTCAATCAGTGGCTTTCCTGCAGCCCAGACAAAAGTTTTAAAAGATGACAATGTTGAAAACCTGGCTGCAGAAAGCCCTAGGCTGGCTGTTGGTCTGTGAGGTAGTTATGATAGTATTGCCTGATTTAGACATAAACAGTTGAAGAGATGACCTTATTTTTATGTTGAAAAAATTATATCAGATGTGACTAATTGAAGACTAGAGGCAGGGAAGAGCTTAGAGGCACAGTAATTGTTCTTGTCTGATCAGAAGGATCAAAAAAGAATCCCTTAGAGAGATAAATTAAAAAATGAGATTCCTGTGGCATGTTGATCATAAGACTGATTTTCTCTGGACATGCCTGCACAATATGCTGAATATGTTTAAATACAATCTTCTTACCAAGGAGCTGAAGGATTTGTTCTCTTAAATACACACCTTGTTCTATATAATGGTCATGCTTCCATTTGTCTGCTCAACAGCAGCACTTAAAAAAAAATACAACTCTTCTATTCTTTCAGGAATAGTGGACGTTGTATCTGGCTGTGAAATATCTGCGTTTATAGGAATTTCAGTGTTATGGATCTGAGTGAATGATTGATGACAATGATTTTCAATTGAATAATTTTGTTTCAAAACCACATTGACCCTCTGTTTAATGGCTGAGGACACATAAAGACCCACTCACTCAGACACTGAGTCTCCTGTGGCATCAAGCCCAGACTACTGAGGCCAAAGAGTGGGAGACCTTTGGAAAGCCCACCACAGCCAGCTGCTAGCAGCAGCCTGCCCTCTTCATCCTCTGAAACCTGTCATCAGTCAGGACTTGTGCCTGGGAATGTCTGAGCTGCTGCTGGCAGCTGGGGCTCTGGGTGAGCTCATCTGATCAGGAAGAAGAAGATGCTGCTGTCCACTTTATCATTCCCTCTGTCTGCACATGCCAGCATTTCTGAAACAGGAGCATTTTTTTCCCTCCTGCCACAAAATGCAATATAAAGTGAACAAACTTACAGTTTTGTGCTGGAGCATTGTTCAAAATGCCCCTGGGAAATTAACCATAAAGGAACTTCTTTAGTATTATACAGTTCATTCAGAAAAAGCCTCTGGGAGGGACAGATCCTAGTGTACACACACGAGGCATTCAGAGCGGGAGGTGTCCCATGCCCAGGAAGAACAGCTGGGATTCCCTTCTTTAATGTGTCCTCAAGGTCTGCTATTTTTTCAGCTACAATGAGATTTCACCAGAGAGGGACATAAAAACTGGTGAAATGGATGAAGTCAATGTCAGGCTGAAAAATTCCCAGTCCTTCCTCTTGAAGTAGAAGAGCAATATCACTTGGTAAGGGAAGAGAGATTTGAAAACGCTTTGTCTCTACAAGGTTTCCTTCCCAGCACTCCTGCTCTGTCAGGGCTCTTCTATCACCTTGAGAAAGGGGTGCAGAATACATGCCTACACAAAGCACTCATTTCAACAGAGCATTTCTCTCTCACAATGGTTTTCAAATCTTCTATTCTGCAGGCAGCTGCTTTGAGTGGCTGAACCTGTCTGAACCGTGCTCAGGATCCACTCTTCTCCATTTGCCTTCACAGCTGCACAGGTGCTTTTCAGAGACAAACCCTGATCCTGGAGAGTGGAACAGGGCACTCCAGAGCGGGACCATCCCAGGCACAGGTTTGCTTTGCTCTGGGCCTATTTGGAAAAAAAGTGAATGTTTCACACAGGTGGTAGCTTCTGACCCTCTTGTTGTTCCTCTAGCTGAACTTTCCCTTTTTAATGGACGCACAGCCAGCTCACACCATGCTGAGAGAGCTGACAGAAACAGCTGCGTTTCCTTCTTTGTTTCTTGGTTTGACTTCACCATGCTGCCTGAGTTAGATACCCAAACTTGGTCTTCTCCTCAGTGTCCTCTTAACATACAATTTACAGAGCAGTCTCAATGTTGAAGATATTTCTGTCCCCATTGCAGGCTTTTCCAGAGGGGTATCTTGTTAATATAATCTGGCCAGTGCCAGATCTTTTCATTCCTCTCTGCTGTTGCTTTTATTACCCATTTCTGCTAACTAAGGACACCAAAGCCAGAGCCACTCTCTGCCCTTTTGCTTTTGAGGCATTGCACTCAGCGCAAGCAGGACACAAGATGTATTTTTGTCTGCTGCTTAGCTAGGCACTTCANGTTAAAGTTTTAAGCTTTTCTAATGCCCCTCTAGAAGTAAAAATGTTTGAAAGTAAACGTAAAACTGCTTGAACTTTCATAGAATTACCAGATTGTGGTATCAGAAGAGGAATAATTTATCCTTTGGCTGTAGAAAGGAAAAAAAACATGTTATCCCATTTCACAGATGAAGAACAGCCTAAACTCTTCCTGTCCCAGTTTGAGCTTCCAACTGGGACAGCTGTGCTAGGAGCAGCAGTGTTCCCTTTGGCGTTCATGGAGCGAAACAGGCACTGCAGAGAAGAGTTTCCTGAGGCAGCAATCACGCTACTTACACGAATATGCTCAACACTGGCAACTCACTGTTTTCACAATCACACACAAGAATCCCAAAACCACAAACTGTCTCAGAAGACTTAAGGAAATGCACTCAGGAGTTCTCTTCCATTTTCTGCAGCTGTTAGGTAGAGGTGGGTCACAGATTTTCTTAACCATAAGACTCAAAAAGAATTTTTTCATCTGTAAGTGTAAGATTCTGGAGTAATCTGACATCTACTGATGCTAAAGTTTTCAGAAAAAAAGATGCACATCTCACAAGCTTCAGACTAAAGATGGAGACTTTATATCTCCCCTCTCCAAATGATAGATTTGAAATGCCATTTCTCCAGCAGGGCTTCCCTTGCCTGACTGCAAATGTTTCTATTGTTGCTCCATGTAGCCAGCCTGACCAATGAAGTGGTGATGCATGGCTGGCCGGCTGGTATCAGATGCTCCCCCTGCCATGTGTCCCTGCCAAGACTCCACACACAATTCGCTCTATTGAAAAGCCAGCTCATTTCCACTTGCAGCCAGCTCTATTCATATTCCTCTCAGAGTTAGTGACAATAAATATTATGAAATCACACAAATCCAGATGGTGTGGGTTGGAGTTGCCAGCTGTTCTACCACTTGTGAATTGCCTCTCTTGTCCTGCAGCTTGGCTTCCAGAGAAAGCATCTCATCAGTTTCCTATGGTCTCATTGCATTTCTTTACAAGCCATCCCCATCCTGAGATATTTTCAACTTTCACTGTCGATATATATAAAGGAGAGAGAGGCAAAGCAAATTGGAGACAGAAAATCAAAGAATCCTTTACCTCAGAAACTGAGGATTATTTTTCAAATAATGACCTTAACCCCTCAACAGCTTCTCAGTTTTCATCCATGAAAAGAGACCACTTCAAGGGTTCAGCTGATTTTCACTAATTCTCTTTCACAGGAGATTTACAGCTAAAAGAGAAGCAAAGGTTCTCTAATCTTGCCCATAGTTATCATTGCAAAATCAGGAGGAAAACAGTGCTAAATGAGCACAGAAATTGAAATGCTGACACGGCCTGTGTGAACAGCACTGTGTAAATCCTAAGCATTGTGACAATTACCTTGTTTTTCTGCTCTGAGTTTTTCCATGAGTTTTGACTCTTTGAGCCTGGGGTGTCTGCAGGCCAGACACAGTCTTCAGTCGAGTGGAGTTACCATCCAAATGATTACCAGGGCTGGGAGAAAGGCTGTAACACAGCTATGGTTAATGGGACTGTCACTAAAATAGATGTGAACATATGCGACTGCCACTCGTTTCATCCTCATAGTGGGCTGTCTTCTGAGACTTTTTGTTGAAAAGGAATGCAGACAAGAGTGAGTGGGAGGCAAGGGAGGTGGGACAAGCCCAAAGTCAAGCAGCGAGAACAAGGAAAACCCAAAGTTTCCCAGTAAGAATAGGGAAAGAGAAAGCCTGAGGCCAGAAGTGCAAGTAAATCCACTAAGCATGGGGCCACGCTGTTAGTCAGCAGGCTCTTGAGCTGTGGTGCCAGAAGGGAGCAGGCACCAGTAGTGATGCAGATGCTCACAGCTGCTGCTCTGGCTGGTGCCATGGTTTGGGACTGTGGTGGTGGGACAAGGGTGTTTGAGAAAGAAAAAATGTTCTCAGGGGAGTTCCAGGGTGGTGTCTGAGGCATCAGAGTGTTTTACCAGCAGTCTGGCTCGTTACATTTGCAGCAAAGACTATCCAATTTCTTTGTTTAATCTCCTCTTTCCCTTGTCTAGTCTCCAAATAAACAAAAAAATAACAACAATGAGGAGGCAGGTCCAGACAAGCCATGAGCCAATCCATCCAGGTAGGTTCAGCAAGGAGCATGGTTGGGCACAGGCAAAGCCCAGGAATCCGGGTCTGAGCTTAATCCCAGCTCCAATGGAGGCTCCCAGCGAGAGGTCTCATGGTTTTCTCTCACAGCTCTTTTTGCAGCAGTGTGATCCCAGGTTACAGCAACAAGTCAGGGCTGCTCTTGAACACTTGAAGACAACCAAAGCCCTCACGGAATATTGCAGAGACCGCTGGTGCACTCAGGACCAAAAAACGAAGAATCATAAGGAGAGTTGTTCCACTAGGGCTTACAGGATTCCACCCTTGCGGAAATCCTGCTCGAGGCAGGCTCAGGGCTTCTGAATAAAGCTTTTAGTTCATGTTACAGGAAGGTAAAATTAGATTTGTAGATCCATAAATGCATCAGATATTGAATGCAATTTAAACCTCTTTTGAAACACTCATCATTTCTACTTATCTCCAAGTCGGTTCTGGATGAGAGGGAGAGTAGGAGAGGAGGGGAGTGCCCACCTCTATACACAGACCATCTCACAATGGCATCGGAAGCTCCTCTTCTCATTCTCAAGCCATTACTTTAAAAATATCCTTGGGTCAGAAACTCTCCAATGCAATACACTCCTTTCTGTGTCTGCTCTCTCAGCATCCCTCCATGCAGACCCTTGTAATGTTTCATTAATTCCCATCTGCCTCCTGACGCTGGAATTCTACCATCAGAGACTGCCCACAAGTGGGATATCAGGGATGTCATATACATTTCACTTAATAGATAAGAAAATTTAGGGTTAGGCAACCACCAAACTGGAGTTACGTGGTCACAAATTTCACGTTTGATATGATACTTCTAAAATTTTATGGTTTTAGTTTATACCAAAGGATTCAGTCAGCAAAATCCCATTTTTACCTTTGCTCTTAGTCTGCTTATACCAAATCACTGGGATTTGTATAATTTCCCAAATTATTTCTGAAAAAAATGCATGATGCTCACTCAGGTGAGCAGGGATTTACTCAGGCGCCGATGGGAGAGTCATCTCTGACACAGCTTTCATCCTACATCTAATTTCAACAAACAGGTCCCAGAGGAGCCAGATTCTCTCCAGCAAAGATCCTTGAACTACAGGGTGACTTTTATTACATAAATTTATCATTCTTCCGAGTTCGTATTAAAAGATCTTTACAAAGTTCTGTCCAAACTCTGCCTTGAATTTACCTGGTAGGAGTCCTATTATCTCAGTAGCGGCGCAGGAAATGAGTCAGCAGAGAATGTGCCACTGGGTATGTTACTCAATCATTCACATCTGCCGTGTTTGGGGACACATCTGAAACAGGCAGCAGCGTTCCCAGTGGTGCCCCGGGGAGGCACTTACGCTAAGCGGGTGTGACTCAGCAACATTTCTTAATTATCTGATGGTTGCAGGAGACTTCAAGATTGAAATGTTGTCAGCAGCATTTTATCCAAAGCGGTGAACAGCTCCTGAAAAGCACTATTGGGACATCTTTGCGCTAGCTTTATGGCACCGGGCCTCCATTACCATAAACAAACTCCGATACCTGAGCGTGGCCTTCTGGGAGATGTCGTATGAAGCCGCAGGAAGGCTCACTGCAGCCTCCTACGCCCGTGTCCTTACAAGCAATGGCACTGCCCACCTAGGCTGGGCCTGGCCTGGGCTCTCCGTTTCCCAAGGGATTGTGGCCTTCTCTCGCTGCTCCTCAGTGCCAGCAGGGCTGCGCTGCCTTGGCACGAGGGGCACGGGTTTGTCACCACCTCTCTGGGGGAATGGAGCTTGGCACTGGGTGTCTGCATGCTCTGAAGGTGGGATAACAGCAAAGGCCTTGTAAATATGGACAATAGTTGAGTAAAGAAGTCCCAAAACCCGTAACAATGCACAGATGGGCTATTACCTGTTGTTTAAACAGGGCAATGTGGAAAGCTGGGAGAAGATTGCTTCTGCTTCGGAAAAGGGAGCAGCAGCTGAGCAAGGAAAGAACAGTAAGCAACAGGTACCTGCTGCAGCCCGGAAAGTAGCGTCTCCTCCAGGACCAGGCAGCGTGTAGCCTTGGGGGGGGGAGGTCAAGCACTGGGAACTGCCTCAAAATTCAACCTCATAAAAGGATCAGATTTGGGGAGGAGGAAAAAACAGTTGTTTACTGTAGATATAGCTTTCCTCATTGAAGAGCTGGGGCTGTGCAGGACCATGGCCACCAGTGCCAGTTTCACTGGTCACCTCCATGGTGTGGGGCACTCACAGCTGCTGTCCGGGCAGGATCACTGAGCAGTGCCAGCTTTGGGTGTGGGATGGTGGCGACTGAGGAGGAGTAAGAAGCAACCACCAGTGGGGAGGGGGGGTGTTGTTAATGAGTGTGAGCATAACAAAGGGGTTTTTAACATTTTAAACTGTAAAAAAA
>VZTA01009008.1:344233-361963 GCA_013398855.1 Mohoua ochrocephala | reverse complement strand
AAAAAAGGTGCCATTATCACTCTGTCATTACCATAAAAGAGAAAAGGAGAAAAATAGAAAGAAACTTATTTTAGGTAAAGAGTTAAAATACGGGGTTTCATAATAATCTTTTCAAATCTGACTGCTCCTGAGCTTCCTCTAGATGCAGAGAAACTCTTCACAGATTTCCTGAGAGCACCTGCTAATTAAGTATCAGCATTAGGTGCCTTGCAGTTGTGAACAATTCTACTAAATTCCTGCATTTTCAGTTAACTAAGTACTACAGATCTGCCTACAACGGACTGAGGGTCCCATGTAGGACTAAAGATCCCAAGTCATAGTTCTCAGAAGTAATTCAAGGCTCTAATTTCAGCTGCCAGTTTGGATGTTGAGAATTCAAAGCTTCCTCGTGTAAGCTTTCAGAGGAAATTGGAGATGTGAAAATGTGAGGTTTCTTTTTTTTTTTCTTTTCTATTCTGAAATTTGAAACAGCTGTCACAAAATGTTTATAACCATACACAGTGCTCAATAAATGTCTAAACCTGGAAGGAACTATGCATGAATTATGCCTGATTTATACATTAAATAAAAATAGAAAGAGCCAGTTGAATTTTAAACATTCTCCCCACATTCAGTAAGACTAGAAATTACAATGTCTAGAGAATATTTCCTGCAAAAACGTTTAATGCATTGCATATACAATATAAAAAATATTTTAAAAGCATTCTGTGAGTTTATCAGACAAGGTAAATACCTGGGCCTAATTAAATCTTCTTAAATTGGCTTTTCATAGAGAAAAATAGTTTTATTTTTAACCTTGCCCATAAAGTGCAGTCCAAGATTAAACATAAGGAAAGATCTGAGCCACCATTAATTTCTGCAAGTTATTCCTCTTGGGCAGGTCAATAAACTCACAGGGCACATAACAGCCTTCAGGAACCAGATCCCAGGGGTGAGGCAGGACAATCCCACCCCAGTCCTGGATCCTGACCAGATCCCAGGCCAGCTCTGAGAAGGCCAAATCTTCAGCTCATCTCCTTTTGGGGCAGTGAAGTGTGTTGGATTACAGCAGCTTTGGAAAGGCGGGAGCAGGGCCATGTTGTGACCCTGGCCCCAGATTCTCCTGGACTGGCTGCCTGTGCCAGCCAGGAGTGCCAGCCAGGAGTGCCAGCCTGCCAAGGGCACACCAGTGTTTATAAACAGCCAATCTACCTGCCCTCACTGAAGAGAGACATGTTTTAAAGAATAGCTTTCATGGAGCTGAAGCACCAGTTCCATTATACGTACTAATGTGTCAATAAAGTCATACTAAAGTTTTGCCTAAAACGTGATGCAACTCTGAAGACATGTGAATCTAACATCCAAAAAGCAATGCCATTGCATGTCTTTATTTAGTTGCAAGATACTTTGGTAGAGACTTTTACTGCTTCTCCGGAGCATTATTTTTAAACTGTAGATACTCTCCAGTCATACTTACTGATTTAACTTTGCAGGGATAATACTTGGCCTGAGTAACCCCAGGGAACGAAGATATTTAATATTTTTTCTTCCAGTTTATTATCCATCCCTGGCAAACAAAGCAAAATAAATCAATTAAAATGTAATTTTAAGAAGAGTATTCCCAGGTTTGGTTAGCTAAATCACATTTTTGCAATTAATGTGGCCTTTATAAATGTTTTAGACCTTGCTCAAGATCATCTGCATATATCAAAATAAAACATTCTCATCCCAGTTTTATGGCACAGCTCTGTTAGAAAAATATTTCAGTGAAACAATTTCAAAACAAAACCCTGTGGTTTAGCTCCCTGAACAAAAGAGGTAGTTGCCATTTATTTTGGCTGTCTCCACCACCACTCTGCATAATGAAAGTGCTTCCCAGCTCGCCTTGCACGAACGCCATCGCTGCACACTTCCTTCCTGTGTGCGCTCCCCTCCAGTGCAGAAGTGAGCTCTGTGTGTCCCCATCACCCCGGCAGCTGGAAATTTCCTAGATGTTACCCCCCAGAATAAAGCAAAGTAGGTGAATGGATGCCCTGAGAGAGGCACATGGGAGGGGACAGAGCAGGCGGCCTGAAGGCCCTGGCAGACTGGGTTGCTGTGCTCCACGTGGGTGCCTGCCCTTGGGCCAAGGGAGGCAGCAGGCAAGGCACAGGGCGCTGCGCTCATCAGCCCCTCGTTACACCTCCTCCAGAAGCTGGTCAGTCTTAATTTAACTAGGGCCAGCTAAATTTGGGACATCAGTTTAGGCTCTTACTCTTGGAATGAGCACCAGCAACTTTTCACAAGTGGCTCTGGCACCCACGAGGGTCTGTGCTCACACAGGAGCAGTATTTTTACTGCACACATGCTCAAAGTCTGGAGCTGCAGGTGCATCAGCCAGCAACATCAGTGAGTGTTTCCACAGAGGGCCTGGCCCTTTTTGGTGCAGTTTATGCTCCCAGGGCAGGGGAGGGTGACTGCCTGACGGCCAGTCTTTGCCAAGGGGCAGGTGAGCCACAGCAGTTGCCTCAGGGAGCTGTAACTGAGTTTTCTGGGGAGACCAACACACTGACACTTTCAGTGCCATCCCTGGGTGACCTGACAACATGGAAGTAGGTTAACAGAGCCATCCTAACACCAAGCTTGATTTGAGACGCACGCCACATGGGAAGTCCTCCCTCAGTGTAAGGAGAACCTGTTTCTCCTCTTTAAGAAGAAACGTGTGAGATTAGGAAACCCTTTCCAAATCTGCTGGGCCCTTTATAGAGCTTCATACATCTACAGGCACACCATGTGAGTAACAGCTTACTACAAAACCAGAGCCGAAGCCATCCAATCCCACAGCTTCAGCACAGGAGAAATAAAACCAGCAGGTTAAATGTTTCCCTGCTACATTTAAGCAGCAGTAGCCTGGTTTTGGCACTGCTCCAGAGGGTTTATGCCTGCATGATCATAGTGGATTCTCTTTAACGTTTACAGTGTTTTCATAGTATACATTTTTCTTAAATTAAAAAACAAACCATGGACTTTTAGAAAAGCTGACTCTGGGCCTTCCCTCATTCCTCTACTATGCATGACTATCATTCCTCTACTATCCATATCTATTTTGCCACTGACGACAAAAAAAGGAGGACCAGAGCCTTTAATTCCCTACTTTTAAGTGTTAATATATTTACAGAAGACTTTGTTATACAAACAAGCGCCAAACAGCAATTACACATTATTAAAGCTACACAATATTTGTACATGTTGCTAAAACAATGCTGCTAAATGAAGAAGCTTTATTAGTTCAGAGGTTTTGGCTGCTGTTATTAAAAATATATTTACCTGAAAGGAAACCCAAGTATTTCATTTTACAAATGATTTAAAATATAGCAGTAAGCAACATAAACTATTGCTTTTTGTGTTTATACAATTTTTTTTGGCATAACACTGCCATACAGTTACAGAATTATAAAATATCTCTTTATAGTGCATTACAAATCCAGAAACTGGTTACCACTCCTACCACATACATATGGTATTGGTACTACCAAACATGCACAGCATTCTGTAATTAAACACTGCAAAGGAATACAGAGAAGAGAGCAGGACCATTCATAAAAACTGATATAGAGCTGTTCCATTTTGCAAGTAAAAATTGTTGGGCTTCGAGATTTTTTTCTTTTTACTGCGCTTCTTTCTTAGAATACATTTGAACAATGAAGTCTATGATATTTTCAAATTTTATCAGTGCAAAACTACATTTAATCATCTGTTGCCAAAATCAAACTCCATAAAGGGCAAACAACCGTGGAATACGTTAAAACACATAAAAAAAAGAGCAACTAATGATTAGCAAACATGCTTCAGCAGATCCCAAAAATGTAAGTGCCGTAACCTTTTTTACTGCAAAACAATAATTTTCACGTGGTTAGCCACAGTAGTAAGTACATTCAGTATATTTCACAATAAACTTTAGTTGATGAATACGCCACTGAGCTTGTAAGCGTGGTAGGATTAAAGAGCCACATTTCTAAGAAGAGACTTCTTTCAGAACAATTTGCCAATTCTCACATTTTTATCTTATAGCAAACAGCATAATGCTTTTGAAAATAAATACAGAAGTGATTACAGTGTAAAGCCAGACGAGGTCTCTACTGAATTGATCTCTACAGCTTTTGAACCACATTTTAGGAGTCCATTACATACAGCATGTAATAAACCTATTCTTTAAAGTAAATTCTTGCTTTCACCAAAGGTCTTAAGTAAGTGTACTTAAAAACAGGGGCTGAAAAGGAAAAACAGCTTTCGGGAAAAGAAACAGTTCATAGGCAATACTGAGCACAAAGATATTACAGAGACACAATTTACACTCCCCTTGGAGAACTGCATCTAAATATCTGTTGGTACTGAATCTATGGTGTTGACCATAATGTGAATTAAGGGGGGTTTTACATGCTTAGGCCTTTTTTGACCCATCCCTCATTTTCAGACTCTGATAGCCATCAAAAATACCTTCTAAGCAGTTACTCCAATTACAGTTGGAACTGTGAACACATATCAAAACAAATTACCAAAATGTGGAAGGATGAGTATGGTTCTCAGCAAAGCCCAGAGAGTATTTCTATCTTCTACATGATCACAATGTTAGATTCATTGATGCTGGTTGCTCCAAATCCAGAGGTACCTCACTCATATGTGGGCTAGGAACAGGTTTTCCATTTGACTGATTTTGCTTTCATACCGGTGAGAAAAAAATAAATCAACCCTGTTCTGCAGTTGGAATCTGACTTTTAACACTTAACCTACACTTTTAACACTACTCTACAAAAGGATTTATGTGTAAAAATGTATTCAGAAGGGACAAGTAAGGTATCCCAAGGAAAAGTTTCTGCCTAAGCAGACATCTTCTGCTTAAAAACAGAAGAAACATGGGACATCTTCTGCCTAAACAGGTATTTTGTCATTAGTTTTTAAACACCATGGGAGATTCTGACTGGAAGTGGATTACTCTTCATCTTGCAGTACTTTTAGTACTGTGTTCAAATGCAGTAGCAATTCTTGAATAAACAGATCTGAGGCAAATAAGAGATCACCTTCTCCACACAAAACATTATTAAAACATGGAACTCAGGGCCACAAGGGAGTGTGGAGGCTGAAAGAAACCATGAGTTCAAAACCAAAAAATTCCTGGCATCACTGTATAATTTCTTTCTTTCACACCATCTGGTGGTGGCCACTGCTGGAGGCAGGACACAAGGCCAGAAACATCTCTGGTTCTGATCCACACTGGCAATTCTGAGGACAACATACATCATCAGCATGATATTGTCACACTTTTATTAATGGCAAAACTTGATTCACATACTTGCATCTTATTCACAAATACAGCTTTTGTCAAGGAAATTCAGTATGATATGTTTCCTGCGAAAGTGTGGTGTAAAAAAATTACATTTTCACTTAAACATATATAACTTACTATAAATTGTGATCAGTACCATCACAACCGTCAGAAGAAGAAAGGTGTAAAAAAACCTCTCAATTAAATAGATATACATAAATTTTATTTAAAAACAAACAAGAGCTGTTTTCCATTTAAATCCAGTAAATGTCACTTGTCTTACCTCACTGGATCATCCATCAACATTATACAAAGCTTCTAAGGTCTGTAAACCTTCTGTTTATAGTACAGATATATGCAACTGCACATTATTAGAATTATCCTGGAATAGTTCAGGGAGGCTTACACTAGGTTACTTGAAATATTAACAATGATTATACAAATACCTAATACCTTAGAGTGCTGCAATCTTGGAGCAGGAAACTGAGGAGCTGACCCAAGCCAGGGAACAGCTCTCAAAGGATTATTGCACTTATTTTTAGCATCCTTCAGGATTTTATTTGAGCAATATGAACACAAAGACCTCAGACCTGCTCCTAGATATGTGCACACACGTAACTGCTCTTCTGCTGTGAATGGTCTGTGCTGCACACCTCATGTACCCAAGCCTTCAGTCTCTGCACCAACACAGTATCAGGTACCGAGGCACACTTGTGTCTGGCATAGTAGGGCACAGAGCTGTAACTCATCTTAAAGTGCTGCATTTTTGCATGATTTGTATGATCGCCTTCACTTGCATCTGTGTACTCAGCAACATTTTTTCAAGTTGCACATTCATATCCCCTCACCGTAAGACCCTTAAAATCAAATTCACAGGTGTGTGCACGTACACACTGCTCCCACTCAACAGTGCCAGAGGCTACTCAGATGTACTTACCAGGAAAGAACCTTTGTTTGGGAGGTTCTGCTCAATCAACACATGAACAGCTCAGATTCTAGTCAAACACTGGGCCAAAATACACTGCTGTAGTAAGTACACAGAAATCCCTGAATACTTAAGCATATAGCAAGACAAAAAGAAATTGAACAGTGAGCAAATGATTTGACTTTCTTTGCACACCCTCAGTTCCTGAAGTAATGGTTCAACAACTATGTACTGGCATTTTTGAGAATACAATCATTTCAACACACATATATATATAATGTATATATACTGTAAACCTGAAAACCAATACTTAGAAACTTCAAGCACAGGGTGCTTCTGGTTGCTAAGGCCATGATTCTGTAACAAAAACGCATACAGTGCACCCACTTGATCCTCACAAATCTCAATGGGATGCTAAGCTGTATGATTGCCCTGCAATAAATCCTTCTTTTCAGTACTTGCAAAATCAGAAGAAAAAGTGATAAAATGTCACATTTTACATAGAGCAGAATTTGTTAAAGCTGAAGTGTCCCATGGGAGTAATTCTGTTGATAAAGCTGTAAAACACGGATTAGAGAGTGCATGAGCCCACCTGACACAAAAACCCTCACTCACACAGTCCCCACAGTTCTTTGCAGGCAACTGATATGCCACTACTCTTCTATGAGAACTGAGAGAAATATATTGAGTTGCAGATTTTTTAAAAAAGATAAAAAATCGCAGAGTTAATACAGGTGTAAGTACCAAAGTTCTTGACAGTATTTTCAGATACCCTGGCTCCTTAATGCAGACAGCTCTGTCAGATTAAAAGTATTTTAAGTACTTAATTATGAGCGTCGAACCAGTAAGCATGTGAGAGCTGTGTCACGATAATGGAACACTGCAGAGAAATCTTCTGGATGCACATTCCGAGAACTTTGTTTAAAATCAGAGCAAGATTTCTCTTTTTCAGTAGACGAAAGATCTCCTGAGGTCATTGATGTTCAATCAATTTACAGTACAAATATAACAACACCTCCGGCATCCCTTATTTCACTTCGGTACTCTGCATTTTCTGTAAAGTGTTGAACATTAATACTGAAGTCCATAAATTGAAGGCTCCGTATAGCTGCTCATGCTATAGTTATGTTCCTTACACACAGGGTATCAATTTTCCCTATGGTACTCAAGAAATAGCTATGTAAAAACAACTCTATGAAGTTTGCATGGTTAGGCACACAAAACTGAGAAAGTCATAGGCAGAAAATGAAGCGTCCTCCCTTTGCATATGCGGAGGGGCAGAGTCCTTAACTACACAGACCAGTTTTGTCACAGCATTTCCTTCCCCTTCTGTTCTGAAGGTCAGAGGCAAGCGTGAACAAGGGGATCCCAGTTCAAGTCCAGGGAATTGTGAAAGGCTCCTCATGATCTTTCTGGCCTTAAAAAGGTGGTGGCTGGAATTCTTTGGGGCATTTCTGCTCAGACAGACTTAATGCCTACTTGAATGACCTGGGTTACCCTAAAAAAAATCCATGTATGTAAGTTCCTTTCGGCACAAGTCAGCACAGAAGGAGAAATACATCTTCCTTCTTCCCTGCTTCTTTAGGATGGGAAGAACCTAATCTTTGTCCATGGGGACCAAGATCCCTAACTGCCACTCTATTTGATCCCAAGAACCAGCTACCTGGGGAAAACAATGCATGATGCATTGCCATTATGAGCATTAGCAAAACAGAACACAAGACATTTTGTCTATGCTCTGAAACCCCTGAAAACTTGGTCATTTTGAGTTATAAGACTTGAATAAAGTCCTGTAGTATTCTGACACTCAAACTGTAGTCAGCCTCTTGCCTCATAACATTTAATCAGAAATACATTAAAAGCAGTGGATAATACGTACACTTTTAAACAGAAAATACATACAGAAGTTTTAGAGTATTTTCGGACTGTAGGAAGTGTGAGTTGTACCTGCCTTATTTTTTAATTCATACTCTGCACAACTAACTTGCTGGGTACTGTCTCGTTTGACTTGAATGGCAGAAAATCAGAAGCAGCTACTCAGGGAAAGCAGACAGCTCTTCAGTAGAAGCTGGGAAAGATCTCAGTAGTGAAATTCCTACTTGTTGGACTCCAGCCCGGCCAACAGACTGGCCTGCCTTAAGTTTCTGCTGATTTTCAAAATAACATAAAACTGAGAGGGACTTATGATAGACAGCAAAGAGAGGAAACAGACAGCTGAAAAGAAGCATCAGGACTGCCTTTGTCTCTGAGACCAGCAGCAGGTGACTCTGCATTGCGCAGACCCTACCAAAACTGGCCAAGAAACGTCAAAGTTCAAGTAAGAATCAACTTGACATGCCTGGTGACCTTTTCTCTGATGGCTTTGCTGATTAGGCAGTGCTTTGTGGTGAAGACACTGCTTTTCAGCTGTCCAGAGCCTTTCCAGGTACTGAATCCAGCTGGGGGAGTTGTCTTATCACAGCTGATCAACAGAGAGCTTTCAAACTGAGACCAAATTTGAGCGATCAAAGAGATCCCTCCCCCCACATCAGTTGTAACAAATGAGTCAAGAGAAGGGAGAATTTAACAGGGACTAAAAGAAGTCTAAAGTGCAACTTCCCTTGTATCCAAAAGCTGTGGATACAGTTTCTTTGTAAGTCGAAACTTTTAATCAATGTACAGTGATTCCCAGCTGGACAGGACATGATATATGCTATCCATTTTCAAGTGCCTCCAACCAAGATGCTCATCTAAGGTAAAAGATACTGTGCAAATACCGCTATTAATCATGACCATAGCTCCCAAAAAAAATAACCACTAGGGTAAAAACTGGGTTCTTGAAATAATTTCTAGTAATTTCATAAATGGAAAACAAAACTCAAAGCAAACTTAAAAGAAACTTAAAAATTCTGATGTTCCAAGCCTTTTTAGTTGTTACGCTTTAATTTTTAATACTGGATGAATTTTAAAAAGTAGATAAGCTTTTCTGTGCAATCTGTCTGGAAGAGATAATGAATTTCTTAGCTTTCAATATGCACAATTGTTTTAAAGAGACACACCTGGCTGACTGCTGATAAACTGAGGTTGAAAAAAACAAAATTCATTAACCCAACAGAAGCCTAATCTGATGCATTTGCAACAAGCATAGTCTCGTGAACTTACACTAGATGGAAATTTGCTTCATTCAATGTGAAACAAAGATTTTTAAAATCTCAGACTCATGGTTTGAGCTCATCCTTCGTTTTTGTGGTGGTCCCCCCTGAAAGTGTATCCTTATCAGGGTCATCTTGTAGATCCGTTGATGTGTCATCTGAAGAATTCTCAGTGTTACATAAATCTTTCTCTATAATGCCTGGGTGATTTCCACAGTCATTGTTCAGATTTTCATCATCTTTTTTGGAATGAGAAGCGTCCTCCTTTCTGTCTGAAGTATCAGGAATTTCTTCTTCTGATTTTGAAAGCTGACTGGTATCAGCGTCACTGTTCTTTTCACTGTTGTTCTGCCTAACAGCATCACAGTTCACTTCTGGTTCATCCTGATCATTTTCTTCCCCACTTTTTGTGACTTCTACCTTCCTTTCTTCAGTCGTCTTACCAGCTGAGCTTCCACTTGCCGATGTATTCTTAGGCTCTTTTGGTTTCTTATGCTTAGAAATATGACTGTTGGGAATAGAAACTGGAGACGCTGGCTTTTTATTTGCTTTGCTTCCCTCTGACTTCTGTTTTCTTGGGGGTCCCCAGATAAAATGCTCTGAGGGTGTATAATGTTGCTGGGCAAATCTCAACAGTTTCCTCCTTTCTCTTCGGTCTCTAATAGTATACACAAAATATTCTAGAGCACTTTGCTTAATGTTGGGAATGGTATCTTCCACTAGAGCTTCATGCAGAATAAATTTTACCAGGGGAGATTTGAAACTCTCATATCCAAGTTCACCAAGACTTTTCAGAATTCGAGTGATTCTCAAGTAGTTATGCTGAGACCTTCAAAAGAAATGGGTAAAAAAACTCTATTGAATCAGAAAAAAACCCCACTTTACACACACAGAACTGGAACTGTGATTCCTCAGTCCTTTTTATCACTTCAGGTATGTACTTCAGGCTTCCTGTACTTTAATTTCTCAAAGCTGCTGAAGCTTATAAGCACCTCCTTTGCTAGGAGTGAAAATTAGAGTTTGTAAAAAGCACTGGGGGAGAGGGCTGAGAGAAAATAAAACCAAACATGCACTGATTTTGATTCCTTCTGCTGTATGAGAAGGGCAGCAAAGCTGGTGAAGGGTATGGAACCCATAAGTCCCATGAGGAGCAGCTAAAGATAATGGGGTTGTTTATTCTGGAGAAACAAAAGCTCAGGGGAGACCTTACTGCTCTCTACAACTGCCTGACAGGACACTGTGGCAAGGGGGGTGTCAGTTCCTTGTCCAAGGCAACAAGTGACAGGACAAGGGGAAATAGCCTCAGGTTGCGCCAAGTGGAGGTTCAGGTTGGATATTAGGAACAATTTCTTCCCTGAAAGAGTGGTTAAGCATTGGAACAGGCTGCCCAGGGAAGTGGTGGAATCACCATCCCTGGAAGTGTTCAAAAGATGAGTAGCTGTGGCACTTAGTGCTACGGTTTAGTTGATATGGTGGTGTTTGGTGAAAGATTGGACTCAATGATCTCAGGGATCTTTTCCAACCTTAATGATTCTATGCTGTTCTCTTTCCAGGGAGAAAACCCAGTCGCTTTGTAAACTATAGGGTTTATAGTGTATTTATAGTGTAGCTACAGAACGGGGTTCATTGCCCTTCACTCAAGAAATTTAAAAGCTGGGTCTCCAGTCTAGACTAGGACCTACCTGCACTACTGCTACAGTCAGTGCTGGGGGAAAACCAGGCACCTCTGGAGAGTAACTTGCACTGTGTAGTAGGAAATATCTAAGATAAAATGAATGAATTGTCTCCTGGAAGTGCTTGTGAAAAGCTCCTTCCCTCATAAAGTACACCTTAGTATGCAGTAAAACTTTGAAGTTTGAATTTTAGATGGATAAAATCAGGTAAAGAGAGTCCCAAATCCTGACTTAAAACTGTAGCTACTCGCTGGAAAGAACAGGAGTAAAAACATGCAGTAACCTTTGGGCTTCCTGAAAACCTGTTTTATCTGTGGCCTGAGTCTGAGCCCACACCCATATTGGCTCATATAATGTTTAAGTAAAATTATTAACAAATTATTCCCACTATTCACCTGGAATCCATCAGCAATTGTACCCACAAGCTTTCGTCATGACAGGAGAACAAAATGCTGCAAGAAAACAATCTGCAGCTCTAAGGTGAGAGTTATTAGGAAAGTGAGCACAAGATTGGGAAAGAGGTTTTGGTACAATTAACCTGTATGAGACAAAATTCAGTGCAAACTTAGGATCCACGCAATACCAATGAAAAGCAACTGATACAATTTGCTGAACACTGGGCCAAAGTTTGACTTAATGTATGCCTAAACCTTTCCAGATCAGGATTTCAATTAAAAATATTTAAATACGTAGTATTTCATGTTTTGAGGAGGGAGGGAAATCTTGTTACTTAACTTTCACACAGGTCTGGAGAATTTGATCTTTCTTAAAAAGAAATGTAAATACAAAGATAAGCCACTTGTTGTTTCCAAGTGAGAAGCAGCACTTTGGGATTGGGTGAAAACACATTCAGTAGCATGACAAATTAGTTTGGAGCTGGGATGTTCTTCAGCACCATCTAAATTGTATTTTCAAGGAATTCAATGATGTCAGTCCAACTGGTAATGGGTGAGAAGAACAATCAAAAAAGGGGAAGGAGGAATGTACATACAGAGGCACAAACCAGGCATCAACTATTTATTTTTCTCTTTTTTTTTTTTCTGGCAGTATTTGGAAAAAATATCTTTGCTTTCTCTAGAAAACAAAAGGATAAAGAGATTCTATAGCAATTCTAGCAAGTGAAGTGCATGTCATTACTTACTCATTCAAATGCTGAAATCTTTCTTGCCAGTTAGCAGCTCGCGCTACGTTTCCAGTTTTATCAATTAGTTTTATTCCAAAAAACTCCAACATCATTTTGTAAGCCAAAAGGAATCTTCTAATTGCTTCTTTTGTTTTCTTGAATTCCTAATAGACAAAGAATATGTCCAAAATTCTAAGTGGCACTAAAGCAAGTACTTCTGCATTCAATAAGACAACTCTACATAACAAAAAGCAGTTATGTATCGAAATTACTGTGATGGTTTGCACTGAGCTCAATTTGTATTACCTCAATTTCATATGTAGTTAATTCTTTAGCATAGAAGTTCAGACCTTGTTCCCTCAGTGGAAAAAGCCTGTTAAAAGAAGAAGTGCATTACAGCTCAGTATAAGAACGTTTAATCAAAGTAATGCTTTGAAACAGAAACAGGTAATAAATGACCAACCACTGTATGTAGGTGTGGTTATGTTCCAGTTTTTCATAGTCTCCTTTCCATTTATTTAGGACTTCTTCAATATAAACCCCTGCGTAAAAATAATTTGAAAAACTGTTAGGTAGCCATCAAAACCAGCACTCAGCTACATAAAGCGCATGCCACGTTAACATAATGATAGAACACATACTCTAATTCTCTTTTACATACTATGTGAAATAGGGTCTATTGCAGCCATAAATAAATTAATTTAAATTTAAAACTAATTTAGTTACTAAAATGTAATTAAGAAATAAGGAATTTATAAAATGTCAGTATAAACAAAACCAACTGACTTATACTGGGTTACTAACAAGCGAAGGTGTGCAACAGCAACCTCTGTAAAATATATCCAAGAGTTCTCCTGTCATAGATCCCTTTATCACACTGACTGGTAATTAACAAACTGCTTCCATAAAATACTGCACTGTGAATCACTTGTCATTGCTTTTACATGACAAAACTCTGCATCTATCTATCCATCCATCCATCCATCCATCCATCCATCTAATCCTCATAGAACAAAGCCTCAACTCTTTAGGAAATCTCCCATACCAGGAATCTCTCCAACTGCAAATAACGTTATGATTGGGAAATCTTTCTCAACTAATGGTGGCCAAGCATCACACTGAGACTGTGCTCATGAAATTCAGTCATGGGCCAGGGCACTTTTCCAGGTACTACACAGATATACAAAGTACATAAAAGGATGATCCTTGTTCCCAAACCTGTACAATATCTTTCCATGAATGAGCACTGTGCTCATCTGTTTCTATTCTGAAAACAACAACAGTTTTAGTACTGCTGCACAGCCTCTCCCAAAGTCAAACAGCAAAGGAGCAGCCTAAAAAACCCAAAGCCCCAGGTAGATAGTCTCCTACTATACATTTAAGATGCCTCTTTCCCCCAGTGAAAATTTCCATTTGGGTCTCAGTGGCAAAGGAGGACACATTTGATACTTTTATTTAAGAAGTGAAGAAAGCGGCCAGTCTAAGGGGCTGCTAAGAACATGGGGTTTCCAGTCTAGGCAAGGCTGGAATAGGACCTTGGAAAGAGGACCTTCACCATCACTGCATTGTATCCAACCTGTATTTCAAGTATTGGAAAACTTGCTGCTCAGTCCCAGGGCAGAGAGACAAACAGGCCAGCTCTGATCCAGAACCACAAGCTAAATCTGTAGGTCATGGAACTAAACTTCAGATCTAGAATTGCGCTAGAAATGTTTTGGGTTTTTTTTAACAATGTTCTCCAGTATTTGAGTCCTTAACATGGTAGCTAAGACTCCCTCCAGACACTGTCACAGATCCACAGACTTGGGTCAAGGTGGTGGTTACTCTTTTCCATTCTCAGTACAAACTTCTGCACAACCAGAGCTCACAGCCAACAACACGTCAGCCTCCATGGCTGATCAGCTACCTTTGACATTCCTAACTGTGGTTTTCTCCTAGAATACTATGAGAAATGTTATTCTTTACAAATTTTTTGGAGGGAAGTCCTCCTCCAGCTTTCATGACTCTCTCTTCTTGTAGCTAATCCTCTTGAACTGCTCCTTCACTTTGGACTTTAAAGGAGTTCTTCCCCACAACCTTTTTTGTCTTTTAGTTTAAGATCCATATGGTCCCCAGCTTCACACAGACCTCAGTGCCCTTCACTTTCTTTCCATATCTGTTCTCTGTGTAACGTCTCCCAAATCTGCTACCTCTTTACTGGCAATCCACAGACCTATCTCTTCTCGCAGTTAAGCTAAAACTGATTAAAAGCATCTGCCTATGGGTATCTAGATAAAGCTCAAGTTGGTTAAAGCAAAAGTCTTATCTTTCTTTCACAACCTGAGTTATTTTCTCACTTGTTAAGGGTATTACCACTATCTTGTCTATAAACAGCTCTCATCTTGAACTTTCCTATATGTACATCTTGACAACCTTCTGTGTAACATTCCTTTCCAAACAGCTTCCTATCCAAACTCTCACATTTTGCATCTCAACATCCTTTTTCCTGACCTTGAAAAGTGCTTTCTTGTCATGCTTACATCTACCCTTGAGTGTTGCTGAATGCAGCTACCCTGAATGCTGGTAAGATCATCTTTCTAGACTGCATCTTTTTTATACTGACCCTTTTTTTTACTTCACATTCTTCCATGGTGAAACTCTGTTCTGTAATATCAAACAAAAACTACACACCTTCACTTCCAAAGCCTTTGTGACCTGTCCCTTACTACACTATCAGAACCCGTTTGTTGCTATGAGACTGATCCTGCTTCCAACAGGATCCTGCATCAGAGGCAGCCTACACATCTCGCTCCTTCTGCACTCCAATGTGCACTTCACTATTTCCTACCAAGCTGCTCTCATGCTGAGAGGATCCTTCTGCAAACACCTTCAAAACAACCTTGTCATCATTCTTTTAAAACTCTGAAAACCTTATTTTTGGCCTTCAATTTGTCTTTTTTGCTAATGGCTAAGCTCTCATGTGCTGAGACTCCTGTTTATCATCCTAACCAAGACTGCTTTATTGTCTCCTCCTGCTTCCTGATCTGTCTGCTACCCTCTTGTCTCTCACACGCCGACTGCAAACTCTCTAGAGCAGGGCTTGTCATCTTTCAGCTTCTCCTGTGTTTGTGCAGAATGCTGCATACGAGGTTCCTGAGCCACTACCAGAACTACAAGGGACACTGAGAAATGGCTTTATCATTGTTATTACAATAATCTCACACAAGATTAAAGCACATATTTTCCCCCTTACAGAGCTCTAGGGATAACACCCACAGATTGTTGCCACTCCCATTCAAGCAGCAAGTTTGTGCAACATAGCAGAAGAACTTTATCTTTGTTTAATAAAAGGTACTGCCACTGCCACAAAACAGTGGCACTAACAACGCCCTGTACTACTTCATGCTGATAACGTCTAAGAAAAGCAGCACCTCCCTAGAGCAAAAGCTAACTCTGTTTTAAGCACAACCTGCTCTCATGTTATCAATGTGCTACTCCAACATGGGAGGTTCATGTTGTACAATATATTACTATACACCTTCAGTTTGCTGCAATTATCACCACTGTTTCAATTTGCTGCTATCATTAGTGAACATTCTTTTGTTATCACCGTTATTGTCACAGATTACTCACCATCAGGCTTAAATGGGATTTTATTTTTGTAAAACCGGAGATTGCATAAGTCATTTTGATACCGAAGGTCTTTAAAGTTCTGCTAGAAAAAAAGGAAATAGGACATTATCAGCCTACAAAAACCTATCAAGACTATCCAGAAAGTGACATTGGGCTCTTTGAATAATTTAAGGAGAAAAAAATTTCAGAGTTTTAGGAACCGCAGAGTTCTACTCATGCACTTAAAGACTCAGTTTAAGGATCTGGAAGTTCTTTCTGGCTGGCACCTTCTCCTACTGAGGCAGCAGCAAAGCATAGCAGCACCCTCCCTTCAGTCTCAGGGAACTTGAGAGACAAATAACAGGTCAGGCAAACCCTATAATCTACCATCTCTGCTATCCAAGGCACAAGCCTTTTCCTGGGCTCCTACCACAGTTCCCAGGCTTACACATCTCATGTGTTTGCATGTTTACCCAGGATGAAAAGACATTGCTTCTCTCCCACTCACATATGTTGGGCCTCTGTATCAGCTTTTTGATTCTCCTTTCTTGTACTTATTGGACAACACAAAGGTTTAAGAACGTTTTTTACTGAAAAGGCAATTTCAAACCATAAAGTATTCTTACTGGATACTGGTGTCGGTACTTGTATAAATCTCTTGCTGCGTAGAAGCTTCTCTTTGGCTTGGCTGTCAGCTCAGTTCCATCACCACTCTGAAACAGTTAGAAAGCAGATAATCATCATACACAAACCCCCTAAACAGCAAATTTGTATAATATTAAAATAATTACTTTTCATTATGGGTTTCAGCAATGTAAACAAACATAAGTGCATGCATTTGCCTACTCTTTGGTCAAACACTGAAAATTTCCCTACCCAATACTTAACACAATACACTTTAAATCTAAGTTTAAAAATTTAATCTAAAATACAAAAGCAAGACTATGAATTATCCTTCCAATAAGGCTGAACTTGATTTAAATCAACAGGCTGATTGTCATTTCCAAATGCAAGACTTCAAAGTAATTTTGGCAAGTGCTAGTCCAAGATGAAATAAGTAACTGAACTTGAAAATGCAGAGACACCACTAATTTTGAGGAGAAAATCATACTATTTGGAAAAAAAGAAAAAAAAGTCATGTGTACATAGACTTTATCGCTATTATCGCACCCTGTGGAAGAAAATGAATAGTTACTAAAAAAATTTCACTCTACTGTTTGCAATACACAGGTAATAGGTTAAAGTCAAACCTAAAAGGGGAAGTTCCCTGTGACTGCACTGGGTATTTGCCGTTCTTATTGCCCATCCCGTGGCTTATCAATTGTGCATTAGTGACAAACAAGCAACTGTGTTCATTCCTCCTTTCACAAGACCAGCTTTGACCATACCTGCAGGCAAAGCACACTTTCTTGAACAAGAAACACCCCTTGACACTTAGTTATCCGGCACTAGTTATCACCATGTGTCAAGCAGAAGAGGGAAAGACGCTTAGGCTTACTTAAATTTGTATGGTCTCTGAACTAAAACACGACATATATAGCAAGCTAAAAAAGGACCCAGCTGCTCCACCCTACATGGTATTCTAACTCAAATAAAATTATTGTCAAAAGAACACTTTATTTCTTTAAGGTCGGAATTTACAAAGCTTCTGAAAGAAGAGAAACTCGCTCTGAAAATTCTTCACACCCACCGAGGAGTCACAATTCCATTGCCACATAGGAACCAATACTCAGATTTTTACCCTGTTTAATTAAGAGGCCACGTTCAATGCTCCATTTAATTTAAAACACAGCCTTCCCTGGAAATAGCAGCAGCGGGAATGTCAACGACACCAAGGCCTCGATTTTCTCCCAATAATGACAAGGGAGGGGTGGGGAGAGATAAAAACGGGCTCGTCCTTAGCGGAGATGCAGTGCTGGGTTATCCCCAGCCGCTCGGAGCGCTGGGCAGGTGCCGCCGGCAGCAGCCCGGGCCCGCGAGTGCCGCAGAGCAGCGGGAGCGGGGCT
>VZTA01009008.1:325303-343706 GCA_013398855.1 Mohoua ochrocephala | reverse complement strand
CGGGCAGAGCCGGGCCGCCGGCACCGCGGGGTCGGGCGGGGCGACTCAGGACCCGCCCGCTCCGCCCGGGCACCGGGCAAGCCGTGCTCGAAGGGAGAGTGGGAGCCTCCCCTCGGAGGAGGTGCGCCCCGCGGGGATTTCGCTTCCCGGAGGCGGCCGCGGTGTCCCCTGAAGGGTTAGGAGAAAAGCAAGTGGGTGCGGGTGTTCGTCGAGAGGAGTGGGGATGGCGGCTGCCCCAGAGCAGTGGTCTGGGGAGGAGATGCTTTTGTTCAGTGACAGAAGTGGTCGTGACACCTGCAGTGTGCAAGCTCCGGCTGTCCAGTAGACATGGGAAGGGTTGCGGTGAGGTATACCCCAAAGAGTATACAGGTACTAGAGAAGACAGGAATGGAGGGGGCAATACTGTGGTAACCAGCCAGTTTCAGCTGCTCCTAAAACTCCTGCGAGTTTGGGGATAAAACTGACATGATGTTCAAGGACCGATTTGGAGGGGCAGTGACAGTGTATTTTGTATTTGGCTAGCACATGCCTTTTGGACGGAAACACTGCCAGGAGTGAAGACCTGATGAGCTGACAGCTTAGCACATTGTTCCAGTGCCTACTCTCACCCTCATGCCTAAAAATGTGTTACTCATTTCCAGCCAGGGTTGGTAGGCTTCAGTTCACACTCAGGGATTTCTGCCTTCTCCTTCAAGACAATTCTGTGGTGTCTGGTGACCACTCCTAAAGATGTGTATTATCATCAAGTCATCTCAGTCCTCTTCTTGGTAAACCAAGCAGGTTGAGCTTCTTCAGCGTCTCGCCATAAATTCCCTTTCACATTCCCTCACTCAAAGTTGTACCATTTTTGTTTGCCGTGTCTTGAATGTTTTAGCATCCGTTTCAAGTGCAGGTACCAACATTTTAACTGGATGTCAGGATCATCAGTATGGAGCTGATTTCATCTATATATTCTTGTTTCCCTGCCCACTCTCTATGAACTGAAAGATCATTTTAACTCAAGTTGCCACAGTGTCATGCTTAGATGCACTCATGTCACTCTCGTACATAACCCTCCTTCAGGTTCATCTGAAGCATGTTAGCTGCACACACTGACACCAAGGACAAGAAATTGCTGGGAATGCCCTGGTTTGTCAGGCCTTGTTTCAGGCAAGTGTATTTGCAGTGGGAGCTCACCTAGATGTAGTCACAGCTGCGTGGCTGAGCTGTGAGCCTGCCATATAGCTCAGTCTACCTCTGCTGCCCATGCCCCTGCTGCCTCCCACCATCACCTGCCTTGGCCAAGACAGTTCTCCTCCTCCTGTGCTCTTCATGGAGATTAATGAAGCCCATTCAGCCTTTCCAATACCCCTTAGTCATCATCGTGCCAGCTGCTTCCCTCCTCAGGATCCAGCTACTCCCACTCAGTCCAAGATCAAAGCTGGTGGCCCAAGCCAAAACACCCTCCTTGCCGCCAACCCCGCAGGTTTTTGAGGTCTAGTGGAACTTTTTTGATATATGATATTAAGGAATGCATGTAGCATACAGGAAAGTTCCGTCTTCAGTCTCATTTTTGCCAGTGGACATCATTTTAATAAAGAATAAAACATCTCCCATCAAGCAGGCACAAGAAAGGTTATAAGAGGGCAAGCAGTAAGACTAGATGCCAGAGCTGCAGTTGCGGAAACAGTCTTTTATAACACTCATGCTTATGTATCACATTTTTTGAGAGTTCTCTCTTCTTTGACCTCATTTGGGGGAAAGGCAGATTTCTTTCCTGCTTCCACAGTATCTCCTCCCATGTTGTTGGCATAGTTTGAAGGAACTGACTTAAGAAATTCTGATGTCTGGAACACATTTTTCTTGACTACCTGCTGACCAGCTACTTCCATTGGCCAACATCTACTGGCCCAGTATAGACCAGCTCTGCTTCCTCTCCCCTGCTACAGCTTTGGTCAATGTTCCCTCACAGTGATTGTGTTTATACTGTGGGCAGTGGAGCCTCAAAGGCATGCCTTGCACGTGCATCAAAAATCAGGGGAAGGTTTTGATGATATTCAGTTTGCATGGCAGTTAATCCCACAAACTAAAGATCTTCCTGCAAGAAAGCTCAATTTCTTGTGCAAATAACTGCACCTTATTATAGAAAGCTCAGTTTTACCTGAAGAGCAAGGCTGTCAGTCAAGTCTCAAAGCTGTCGGCCAAATCTCATCACAGAATTTTAGGTGGATTTTTAAAAGATCTGGATCTCAGAGCACTCGTAAGAACTGGGAGTCAAATGAACTGGTGGGAGAGCTCACCAAACCATTCCCCATCATTTACCATCAGTCCTGGTTAACTGGGGAGGTCCCAGATGACTGGAGGTTAATCAATATGGCACTCACCTACATGATGGGTATCTTGGGGTGATTTTACGACGATCAGTCTATTCCCTTATTGTCTGCTGTATGCCCAGAAATGGTTGCTGTAGCCTTAAGGTGGGTCCGGGGGAAGTGAGGAGCCTTGGGGCTCTTCCGCGGGCCTTTTCAAAGCCTCACCCCCCAGGCATCCGTGGTGCCATGCGGACCACATCCTTTTTTTTTTGCTTAGCTAGCTTGGTTTTTGTTAGCTTAGGCAAGAAGGTTTTTTTTCCTTTCCCTGGCCTTGGAGAGACTGCCACAGCAATCCTTCGGCAGCTTTTTTTGGAAGTGAACTGGATGGTTTGGTTTTGGTCTGAGATCAGAGAGAACAACCGGTGGGAGAAGAATTGGCCAGGGGCTGCTCCATCTCAGCCCCAGACCTCAGGAAAACCGAGCCAGTGAGAGAAAGGACACCAAATCCACCTGCTTCATCTGCTGTGAAGAGGGGAGCAACACCAGAGATTCACCAGGTTCCCATCTGTTTTGCCCGAGCTGCTGTGTGAACCTTTTGTTTTGTTTTTTTTTCCTTGAGACAGGAGCTGGCACCATTTTTTTCTCCCCCAGCCGGCCGTTGTGGTTTTTTTCTTTTTTCTTTCCCTGGCATTTTGGGGTTTTTGTTCGGGGGGGTGGGGGGGGGACACACGGGATCTGCCCTTTGCCAGGTGTATGCATTCTTCCTGTTAACAATGTCTTCTTTCACAGTTACAGCTTATTGCTGGTTCTGGTTGTGAGCTAGAGGCAGTCAGGACTCATGAAGAGGCTCTAGAACCTAGAAGAGCTTTGTAGGGTGGTATTGGAGAGCTTGAACAGATTCCCACAACATATACCTTAATTAGAAAAAAAATAAATTCCATTGCCTCACAGTCATAACTGGTAGTCATTTTTGCAAAGGTAGTGAACTTATGGCACTTGAGTTCACTAAAGTATTCCTGTACAGTGGAAGATGACTAAGTGCTAAAGCCAGGAGGACCTGTTTCAATCAGGTAGTTTGACTGTCACGTAACACAGGTGAAGAACAACAGAAGACCTAGGGGACTGCAAACCACTGCACATCAAATACAGACTTTCGTAACACTTATAAAAAAAAACGCTTCACTTCGGATTATATACATTTATATACCTCTTAAACAGCCTGGATTAATCAAAGCCACTTTTTTTTTCCTTCATGAGGACATGGTTTTATAAGGACTTCAAAGTAGAAACCACACCACTTTCTCAAAGCTAATGCTGCATGTATATCGTGTGATAACTGTTAAAAAATTATTAAAAATGAGGTAACTGTAATACTTTATCATTATCTTGGGAGGATGCTTTGAATAGGGTACCAGAGAGGTCAATTAACAACTGTGGAGAGACTTACCAACCTAATATTAAGGTGATATAAAGCTGGGAGGGATTATGCATCCTTAGAGGATATAGTAGACTACAAAAACGCTTTGATAAATGACAGAGGAGGGCAAAATAAATAACATTGGTAAAATGAAATTTAGTTGAGCTAAGGTAAAATGATTCATAGTGGGTATTTAAACATACAAAGGTAGATTTAGGAAATGCAGAAAGGCATCGATATGACAGAAATGTCTAGGAGCTACAGTATTATTTACATACATTCAGACAAGGGTCCACATATATTTGGATACCAACATATTTTTGGGCAAGCGTTCAAAGTAATACAGGTATGACAATGTTTTGTATGAAACAGCTGTAGCTGACTGGTATTTTAATGGGGTTTGTTACCTCATGTGCTTATTTTTTGACTATGGTGAATTTTAATTCTCTTCTTTAGTCCAGTAATGCCCCAGATTGCTAAATGCCAAGCTTGATGGAGTAGCTATAGAAGGTGAATCTAATTTGTAAAGTTCTCCATAATTTCCCTCTAGTGAGTGTCATTGGAAATGATTAACTAACTCTAAACTCAGAAGTCAGGTTGCATATTTGCCTAAATTTGTTTCTATTGAAATCTGAAATTAATTTACAGAGACGAAAAGACTTCACATAAATCATGCTAGACGTGACAGATCGGTGTATTAAGCTCGCTAAAGCCAGTGGAAGTTCTCTCATTTTTGCTGGGTTATGACTACAACCCTAAAGACCTTAACTAAAGCCCTGTTTATTGGAGTGTCTTGCACTACAAGTCTGTAAAAGGTCACAGCCAAGGTAACCTCAGAACAAATTAACAGGAGAGCATTTTACTTTAAGATGATCTGTCTAGGTGGTCAGAGAAGCAGTCTCAGTGTAGTCCTCAAGCCTCTCTGATTCTGCTCGTTTTCTTTCAAACAGAGTGTAAGACTGCAGCCAGTTTCTTGGGAGGAAACTGATCCAGTTCTAGGATGCAACATGGTCCAAATGAATTGCTGTGCAGAAACCCTTGATTTATAGCTGGAGTCCTACATCACCCTTGTGATGGACTGGAACCAGCTACCCGGGCTGGCACTACCAGCTCCTCTGTAGTGGGCTTGTCCGCGGTGCATCAGCAGGTCAGCTGCCTGACATCTCAGATAAGAAATGACACTCACTTGCCAGAAGTTCACACGGGATTAGGTGATGCCATTAAGTTTTGCTGAAGGGCTCCTGGACTGCACCATGCAAGCTAGTAATTTTGGCAGTGGAACCTAGTAAGAAATTCTTCTCCCTGAAAGACAAACTGAGAGCGTGATGCAGAAGCCCAAATGGAGGCATCCAAGTGCCTTTGGAGACCCCTTAGTGTATCCGTCTTCTGCTGCAAAAGGGCACTGGTGCTCCGTAGGCTCAGCAGGTCCCGTGGTGTAGTTGCCAGCCCCATGAAGGCATTTTGGCTACTCCAGGTTATCTCCAAGGAAATGAAGCACCTACTCTGGGTATGCTTATCATACATATGCATAGGCCAGCTATGTCTGTATGTGACTGGTTGGTTGGCGGAATCACTTTGAAAGCTGCTGGTCTGTAGTGACCAGAGCTCCATTTACCCTAATGGACTATTACACCCCTTCTTATCTTTTGGCACACATCTCTGTGTAAACAACTAAATTTGAGTGTTTCTTTACAAACTTGATCCTGCCCCTCATGTCCCTGAGCATCCGTATTTCTGTTGGGAAGGTGTGCTACAGACTGCCTTTGACAACAGATGTGTAAATGGACATTTCTGACCTGAGAGCACACAGTATCTCCTTGTCTTGAACTTCCAGAACTGCTAAACGAGGCACCTGTGCCAGATGTAGGACATGACTTTGTGTACTCAGAGCAGGTACAACCCCCACAAAGCTGTGTGATTTTCTTCTCTGGGGCATTAAACAGAGACCGACATCCTTCTGAAGCCTGAGAAGGCTTCTCATTTGGGGTATTTATGTCCTGAGGCATCTAACCTGTAGATGCTAAAACTGAGCTAATCACACAATACTCCTTGTGTACTCCAATAGAGAAATATAGGAACCTCCAGAGGATAATCCATTATCATCCTAAAACAGGCATTTAAAACATGTAAGCTAAATCACAATATTGTTTGTATCTACTGATCATAAAGGAAGCCAAGATCCAGTCAAACTCAGGTTTAGACATCAGACTTTCAAGCTGTAAAAATTACATGACATGACCCAGTCCCACACTCTCGAGGTTTTCTGAAAATACTGACTTTTGGGTGCCCAGCTCCCATAGGAACAGAGAGAGCATCCAACTGAGCTGGTGGTGAGCATCCCTTTCCCTGGCATGAAGAGTATCTGTAATCAGGTCATATCATGTAATACACTTCCAGTGAGAGAGGGAGAGGACTCTTGTTTCAGAGTGTCTGTTGCTAGGTATGCAGAACTCAAGAGTACAAATCTCTTTAGGAAGAGACGGAGCTTTAACCTTCCTGTCACATCCTATTGAATTTCTTATGCGTAAGATCAAAACGATAAGGAGACGAAAGAGAAAACTGTCTCCTCCTTGGTCTCTGAATGAATAGCCAGCCTTCATACAGAGAAGTATGAAAGGCTATAAGGAGATCATAGCATCACACTACCCCGGTATGTCATTTGCTGTGCTTTACTTCCTCACCTAATCACAGCAGAAGTTGTGCAGAGCCCCCTCTCCATCCGTAATGAATAGTAAATAATGAATCCCATTCTGCTCTGCTTGGGTTAAAGGGTCTCACTTTAAGGTGACAGAAAGTCAGAGCATCCCCTGCGGGTGCAGCCAAGCAGTACCAACACAGAGCCATCACAAGTTTGACCCACCTCTGTCAGCCGAAAGTGGAGCATGTACAAGCAGTAACACTTCAGTTTGACTAGACTAGGAGCTCATGCTGTCCCTGGAAAAAATATTGCCAATAAACCACTATTTCAAGACCACAGTCTCTGCTTGTTCTTTCTTAGCTGAGTTTTTACATGACTGTGTGAATTTATGTAGTCGTGATGGTGCAACATAGCTATTTCAAAGATCTAATTGACGTCAAGACTGATGTGATTCATAGGAGTCATAGGATCCCTACCACTGAAAAAAAGTCCAGATTAAATGATATGCATTTGTGCAGTTCTATAGTTTGCTTCTTGGCAGATGATTGTGGATTTCATACACTTCATCAAGGATAATGTGAAAGTGCCTAAAGTCATTGATCTTTGACAAACTCCTCAGCAGTAAGTTCCAGCCAGAGGCTGGCACAAGACCAAATTACACAGGTGGGACAACTGCAGGCACTGACTCCGCCACCACCTGCTTTTCATCCTTTTTCATATCATGCTTTCTACATCATCTGTAGAAAACCTATGTAAATACCTAAACGGGGGAAGAAGTTCATCAGGGAAGCCATTTTTAATTAGGTTACCGATGCTCCACAGGGCTTTTAGCTTGTGATTAAGGCAGAGACCCATAGACTGAGATACAAGAGCAAGCAAACACACACAACCAGAAAGAGAAACCACCAACAATGCTGGCTTTCATGTACTTATCACAGGCCCAGTGATTTTTAAAACCATTTGAGTTAGTTCACTTAGTTAAACTATTCTGCACAGCTTTAAAACACAGGTCCACATAAGCCCTGCCTGTTAGCCTTTGATGGCACCTCAAAGCAACCCTTCCCCATGCCTGCCCATCTCTGTGTGACTTCAAGGTGGCCAGGCTGGAGGGAGATGATGGCAGAGTTGAGGAATTCAACTGCTTTGGAGCGATGAGGAGCAAGACATGGCCCACAGTCTGTGATTTGAGATGAGACTGAAGCATGTTATACTTTACACAATAGGAAACTCATAGGAAGCTCTGTCAGCGGTTGGTGCACACATATTCTGGAATGAAAGGAGTGATTTTTTTTTCCCTACCTATCTTGCTGCCCCTGTAATATTCCCTATCACAGACTTCCTCAGATCACCACAGGACAGCCTCATCATAGTGCTATTGTGTTCTTCTGTTCTGAAGAAAACATGTTAGTAGAGCCTGCAAAAGCCTCTACCTGCTTATCTCTGTGGTGCCATCAGTACATTAAGTGTACTTGCCATCCCAACAGAGCATGCAAGATGGTAAGTTTAAAGAGATGAAATTCTGCTTCTAGTGACACAGAGAGCTAAGAAGGGATAGGGATGATCTTTTCCTGATACGACAAATCTGAGTTATGTGTTAACAAATAACATAACAAATGTTCACTTTAGGAATCTGATGCAGGGAACAAAATTATCTGAATACAGTGAGCACGTGCACTATTGCAGAATTAGCCCGTTTCATTTTGTAATATGCCCTATTACAGCGTGCAGCCACCTGGCAGCTGGAATATAAGCAGCCTTTGACGTGCCACACTTTCACACTGTTGTTTGACCAGGCTGAATGAACCATCCAAATAGGCTCACTTCTGTCCTGAATGAAGAGAGAAGTAAATAAGCACATCAACATCCTTTTGCGTGTGGCAAAGTGGGTCAGCAAAATATTGGTGGTAATTTTGCTAAAATACAGTGAATGCTTTGTACTTTTTTTTTTTTTTACTGCTCTGCATGAACTCTATGCTTCCTTACATCATAATCAGGGGGTTGCTTACAGCTGTGTTTGGGAGGAGTCAATTTTTCAAAAGAAAAAAACCCACCTAGGTGAGATGGGAATTCCAAGATTTGGGGGGGAACAAGGGAGTACAAATTACATGTCGATCAATAGCATTGTTAAAAAATACTAAAAGCAAAACTAAAAAAGTCCACATTGTCACCATAATTACAGATGAAATCAGAACAGTGGATAAAGTTCTTAAGATATTTTGTCAAACATTACATTTGTTACATTAGAGCATTACAAAGCAAAACACAAACCAGGACATGGGCAAAAGAGCACAGCCAAATTCAGACTCAGCAGGCAGAGCTGAGGACAGACAAAAAAAGAAAAGGACTGATCCAAGCTAGGGACTGGAAGCAAGGGACAATTTCCTTGCAGGGTAAATGCAGTTTGCTCAGGGGACAGGAGGATCCTTACCAAGAGGCTAAGAACAACTAAACAATATATACTTGTGTCATTATTGTCATAACAAAAAAAAAAAAAAATCCCCACACTACAACAGAAATGTATGGCTAACAAGAAAAGAGGCAATTTTTTCTTCTTGATGTCGAAAAGGACAAAGCCTCATTGTTTTTTCTTAACACCATTAAAGCAATGGCATTTCCTGTTTTGTGATGTTTGTGGTGGTATTTCCTTGTGGCAGGAGGCTACAAGTTAAGAACAGGAGGTACTGTTAACCCAGTATGGAACACAGGAGAAAAAAATGCATGATGCACGCTTGTGTTCATGCGTGAATGAATTCTTCGAAGGAAACAGGATAAAGAATAAAGGTTGCCAGCCTTGCATGAGTAACAATATTGAGTGTTCTGGATGGGTTTTTTGGGAGCTGTTCAAACTCTGACACAAGCAATTCACCTCATGCAGGTGCTTGCTGTCTCTAGAATGCAATGATCATCTCCCTGTTCTGCTTCAGATGAAAACAATGATTCATTTCTGTATTACATTTCTATGAGATTTGTCACCCTCTAACACCACTCATAGCTATCCTTAAGCAGGGAAATACTTGACAGGTCTGAGGCTGTGCCAGAGTAAAAAATAAAGCACCTGTGGTAATGTAAACATCATGTTAGGGCTAAAAAGAGAGAATAGGAACAGCCCTTTTCAGCTCCATGTGCTTGAGCAGACACAGCGGTGGGACGTGTATCTAACTGCTTTGCTGTGTTCTTTCATTTACATTACAAAGGGATGTTTCTGGCAGAAAGTCAGTGTAAGCAGCATTCATTATTCCTTTAAGGGGCTTGATAATTCAGTATGTTAATACACTGCAGGCTGTCAATGCTGTCAACCATCCACCAAGAGATAAATTAAACTTTGTTCCAGCATCAGTATTTCTGTATGCAGTCCTGAGATTAAACGGGATTGGAGATCTGACCATGGGGTGAGAACTAGTGATGGTTGATAGGCTTGTGAGATATTTTGGGTGAGGCAAAAACCACCAGGAACTGAATAAAACATGTGAAAGTAGTCATCACTAGGTCAGGGGGTATGAAAATCACTGAAAATTAGAAAAGTGATTCAATCTGACAAAAAAACCCCCCCGAAACAACACAACAAAAACCACCACCAAAATGAACCAAACACAAACCAACCCTCAAGTACATCTTTGAAGTCTGGCTGAAATGTGGAAAGGAGAAGTGGGTTTCTCATGCAGCTTTGGGTATGTCTAAATGGTTGCTCAGACTGTCCTTACAGTCAGGGGCAAGAAAGTGAAACTTTTAGGTAACAAACCATTTAATCCTTAAATAGCCATTTAAACTAGGTCTGATGAAGTACCTCTTTGTTTGTCTACTGTATAAAGACAACTGACAACTGACTTGCCTGCATACAGACAGAAACACTGAAGATACCTAAAGACACCCAAGAAGTGAATCATCTTTAGCACCTAGAAACATTTTAACTCACATGAGCTTATTCTGCTTGGCCATCTGATGAATGACTGACAAATTGGCTGCTTTAAAAGACTCTTGAAAAGCTCGTTCCTGCCAGGCAGGAAGGCCCACACCGCAGTGGTGTCACAGGGAAGTCGCAGCATAACTCTCAGCACTCAACTTTTCTGCAATGAAGTAGCTGCTGAGTCTCCACAGACTTGCTCTATGGGGAGTGAAGAAAGGGGGAGACTGCTACAGCAAAAAAATCAGAACTGTAATCTGACATTAATGCTTTGAGGCTGCATCTATATTAGTATTTTAGCCTGGTTCAGAAGAGAGCAGAGCTTTTAAAGATAAGTTCCCAATTCTTCCACCTTCTGGGCTTTGGTTCATATTACTCATTCACACAGTCTCAGGGAACATAAACTTTATTTGGTTTAGATCAAATAAACTGGAAGATGGAGCCCAGGAGCGTACCCAATACACTCCAAATGCAATGGGCATTCAGTCCATGGGACCAGATTAGGACTATTCTGAAGAAGAAAAACAAAGTCACTAAGTTTAGTAGCGTGGGTGTCAGATTCTCAGCACTGACTGTTTTGTTCTTCAGGTCTGCCACTGGCTTGCACTACTTGCTAATTTATCCCGAAGTGAAGAGGATCCTGGAAGAGTCCACTGCTCCATTAACCACTGGAGGAGTTTAGAAAGATGAGATAGCTGAATTAGCGTATTCAAAAGTGAATGAAACAAATAAACACCAAATGGATGGTGGACTAGTTTTCCAAAATTCAGTATTTTAACAAAGGAAACATCCATTAGACAAAGGCAGAAACAAGTTTGGCACAAGGCATAAGGTAGTGAATTAACTACTCTTGATTACCTCTATCTATCAGATATGGTCAGCAAATTCAAAATTCAAACTGGGCTTTTGTTTACAGCAGTAGCTTCAGGGCTTCATCCAAGCATAAACTGTACTAAACTAACCATGATTTTATTACCTACCAGTTAACTTTTAATGGCTGCAAAAGAACAGGGCAAACTGCAAAGCAAAGCACCAAAACCGCTTCCAGCACTACTGACCCAGGTGCCTTATCCGCAGACTGCAGGCTGTACCTGCTCCAAATGGAGCCTTATCTATAGGCTACAGTCTCTTCAGGGTTACACCTACTGTGGCATAGACTTAGCCATGGTCACAGCCCTTCAGAAGAACCCTCCAGCATAGCCTTACCCACGGCTGCAGTCCCTCTGGGGATGCAGCTGCTCTGTGGTGGGCTTATCCATGGTCACATGCTTTGAGCTGTTCCAGCATGACCTCTTGCACTGCTACTGCTGCTTCAAGGTGTACCTGCTATGGCCACCCGGGGATCGGCTGCCTCAGGGCAGAGCTCTGTGTCACATCCCCTGCCACCTGGCTGCCCGTACAAGAAAACAACATCAGGTTCACAGCCCACATCTGGTTGAGTAGGGATGTTTGAGAAACTGAATGGTCATTGCAATAAGGCTGGAAACATCTACCACGTAGAAGGGAAAGGTGCTCCACTCTCCCCAAAGAGCAGCTGAGGAGACCAAGAAGTGCTGCTGGTTCGTAGCATTGTTCTCCAGAGACTGGGAGGCGGTGATGCAAGGGCAAATACCAGGCTTGGCTTCAGGAGAGTGCTTTTATCTTAGGTTTCCTAGGCAAGGCAAAACAAAGTGACAAACAACACAGAAAGCAGCAAAAGCAGAAAGCAGCCCTTGACAAGCTCTGGAATTCAATGTACAGCAAGAAAGGGAGAAAGTAATGGAGCAGGTAAGGGAGAAAATATGCCATCATCAGAGCTAGGAAGAGCAAGTACTAGCCTGCCAAGTAACAGCTAAATATCTGTAACAGCTGTAAGCTCAGTCTAGCACACTCTGATCAAATCTGTCATCTTAAACCCCTCAAGCCCCACATCAGGTGCCAAAAAGGACTGTAGTGGGCTGACCCTGGCCAGCAGCCAAGCACCCACATAGCTGCTTGCTCACTCTGCCACTCCAGAAGGGCAGAGGAAGAAAACAGGAAGAACAAAACTAAGACGACTCATGGCTGAGATAAAGATTGTTTAAAAGGTAAAGAAAAAATGACAAAAACCCAAATCAACCAAAGGAAGTGAGTCTGTCATGACCTGCCACAGTCAGACTGATACCTAGCCAGTCTCGGAACACTGGCCACCTAGGAAGCCACCCCCTGTCCTTTTTTGTTCCTCTACCCCAGTTTGTATTACTAAGCAAGATGCTATGTGGTGTGGAACATCCCTTTGGTCAGTTTGTGTCAGCCATCCTGGCTGTGTCCCTCACCCCCTCACTGGAGGACAGAATGGGAAAAAGAAAACCTTAAGGAGGCTGGGCAAGCACTTACTAATCGATGACCCACTGAAGTGTCACCAACACTGCCTTAGCCACAAAGCTGAAACACAGCACCACGTGAAGTGCTAAGAATTAAATTAACTCCATCCCAGCTACTGCTCCAAGTGATCAGGACAAGAATTGCTTTACACCACATCTATGAGCGCCTTCATTGCTTCACCAGCTTTAAGGTCTTTCTCGTGCAATCTATTTGCATACTTTTGGGGAAGTTACAAAACCCTTTATCCTTCCTGTTAACAAATAGACACTTCTATTCTCGGGAAGGAAAAAATTCGTATTTAGCACAACTACTTCTTTTAGAATCTTTGTTCAGGCACTGAAAGAGGCTGGCTAAGGGAGTGGCTGAGTCACCATTCCTGCAGGTGTTTAAAAGACGTGTAGATGTGGCACTGAGGGACACGGTTTAGTGGTGGACTTGGCAGTGCTGGGTTAATGGTTGGATTCAATAATCTTAGAGGCCTTTTCCAACTGACATGATTCTAATAATTCTGATTTTTAAAAATTGATTTGTCCTGTTTCCATAGTTACATTGGTGTGGGGTTTTTTTTAAAGATAAGTAAACTCTTTCAATCCTTCACAGTTTAATCTGAGTATGTGTTGAAATTGAGGTTTTCTGAGTAGGCTACTCCAAGTTAAATTCTAGCAAAGCTGCTACTAAAGGATCAAAATATCTTTTACTTAAAAAAACCCCCAAAACCCAACAAAACACACAAATTCAACCAAAAAAACCTCCCACCCAAACAATAAAACAATCCTTCTGAAGTATATTGGAACACTATACTATCTCACTAGTGGTTTGCTCTGTAAAGCAGGCGTATCGAGGAAAAAATTGTAGAACAACTCCAACTCTATAACTATAAAATTGAAACTTTGTTGCACTGATATTCTGACAGAGTATAAAAACACCAGAAAGGCTAAATGCAACATTCTACATGGAACCACAAAAATTTAATTTTTGCATACTCTGTACAAGACTAAAGGGACGCAATTCAATACATCTCTTAATAACTAATGTTCTTTAAAACCTAAAATTTAAAATCAATCTTTGTGATTTTTGTTCCAAAGTATTCCTACTTTCCTCAAATATAATCAGACATTAATACTCTTGTGTTTTTTCTGCATGGTAATAGAGACAGTTCTGGTCCTCCATGGGTATCTCGGCTTATAATACGGCTTCACACCGTATGTAATGCTGCTTCTTCATTCTCTAACTCTTCCTATTCCTTTGCAAAGGAAGTATACAACCAAATAACCAAGAATTTTTTTTACTGAAAGCATTTATTTTATCCAAGAGTGGAGACAGATAAAAAAATTAAGTGATACAACAATTTAGAAAAATCATACAGGTTCAGCTGTGAACAGAAGTTACATCCTTCCTCATGTGTACTTTTCATAAAAGCAGCATCACTCCCATTCTACTCGTAAATGAACCAGTCGTTGCTTGCATTAAACTAACATCCAGAGGTTCCAATCAAGGGCTTATTGTTCCATGTCCCTGTACAAAGCCATGGCAAGCTACTTCCCTTACCTTGAGTGATACACTTGGGATCTCAGCTCATGTAGGCACTGCTGCAAGTCACATAGCGTGTGGCAGTACAACAGCACCGTTCACCTGCAAAACTAGCTCAAAACTAAGACAAAATGCAACCAAGTGATGTGAAAATTGAACATAAAGAGCATGGCAGGGTGGATGAGATGGGTATTGCTGAGAAAGTGATGCGTCTCCACTTTGGTGGGCTGCAAGCAGATGGTGCAGGACTTGGGGATGGATCACTTGGTTTCCTAGCCCCAAGGTTTACCTTGGGTTACCATCAGGCAAAGGTCTGTGAGATACCATCACCCATCTGTGCAAGGCTATTCCCCTGCAACACATGAAGTGCACATCAGTACCAGAGTCCTGCCCTGAGGGCACAGTCTGGGAGCAGAGCTGACCCCTGCTTCTCCAGATGCAGGTGCATTTGCCTGCTGCCAAGGCAGAAGGTTTACACCCAGGCTGGCACCAGCACAGGCGACAGAAATGCCCACAGCACTGCTCCCTGAGGGGTAGCTCCCAGTGTACCTACTCCTTGCAAAGCTGAGTCACCGGGTACAAAGACAGTGTTCAGTTTGATGTGACACACCTGACGAGGTATTCAAAACAAGAACACCGCGCTGACAGGCTGTTCGGGTAAATGGTAACCTAAAGAATTTAACTGAGAACATGCTGTGTAGGATCTCTGCCTACTCAGCCCAGCTAGTGAAAATCAGCTTTCTTCCACTCCCATACCAAGTTCTTTGCCCCAGTGTGATGTTAACTCTGCCTATATCTAGGCTGAGCATCCCTCCAACACTCAGCCATTTTTCCAGCTGCTACTCTTACACCAACACTTGAGGTTACCCAAATGAAGACTGTACGCCATGTTTGCAGGCTCTGATCAGACATCTTCAGTGTTAGACAGCAGGGAGGAGGGCTGCGATTCAGTTGCCCGAGCTCAGGTGTCTGGCGACATCTGAGACATCCAGGGGAATCCAGGTTATATCACAGTCAATGACAACCTAATCAACACAGCTCAGGAAGCCTAAAAAGCACTTGCCCCATTGCAGGCACGTGATGGCTAGTTCGCTGAGGCTCTCTGTCTCACTGAAATGAGAGTCCACATCAGTAGCAAGGCTGTAGACTCCTACACTAAGGCATCATTGTTGCCTAATTTTTACTTTTGTGGCAGTGCATTGGTTTGTAGGTGGGTCACGGCAATTACAGCAGTGAGTTATTCACACAAGAACCACACTGCAAATAGGTATCACTAAAAGAATCAAGAAAATCTAACCTTTCCTTGCATGTTAGAAATGTTAGAAAACAGTCTTTATTTTTTTTTTAATGACAGCACAATGACAGTGTTTGCGTTGTATCTCCGTATTGAAATGTTCCAAAGTCATAAAGCCTCAAAAATTCAACTGAAGATAGACAGTTGCTAAGCTAAGGTTGGCATTATCCTGACCCAGGCTGACTGTATTCCCTGATGCATCTATACCCATCTGCTATTTTCCTTCTGTTGTGCCAAGATTATCCATCATTTGGGGCAGGGGAATACCTTTTATTTTGTGTCTGTTCAGGACGAAGGAATAGGTGCTACAAGAATACAAATCATCAGTACCACAGTGCCTGTGATGATTTATTCTCCCCTCTGGCTTGCCTTGTCTGCAGCAGACCTGAAATCCTTGCATGCTTTTTATGAAGGGGCTTGTACTTTTTTAACACTAGCATCTCCAATAGCTGGTGAAAACAATTCAGAATAATCAATCTATTAGGATTTATGGCTGAACATCAACATACTCAGCAGAAGCAGAACTACTGGTTATTTTCTTTACATCGGGGACAGGTGGTGTCAGCTGATCCTGTCAACCAAAACCATTTAAAGGGGTGACAGGTATGCAACTGAGCAAACCAGGGGCAGGTTTTGCTCATGGCTTGAGCAGCTATGCCACGAAACAGGCTGAAGCAGTAGAAGAAACTGGACTTCCACTGCAGAAGCTTCCTGCTGGTATTTGCAAAATAATTACATCAGTAATTCTGCAAGAAGGAATCTCTCACAAATCTGTTCTTGCTAAGGAAAGTGCAGTAGCTATGGTTACCCAGCAAACAGGGAGAGGAGGCAAAGCTGAACCACTGCTCTGGGCATTATACACCATTTTTAACATCAAAAGCCTAGTTTTAGCTTTCCAAATAGAACTATGAGAACAGCCACCCACGTTCCCCATTACAGCGTGTTTGCATATATAACTGTGGCTATGCATGTGTGGGTATATATATAGATCTATAGTAGGATGACAGGATGACAAAGAGAACAAAAAAGGAGTCAGCTTTTAGATCATCATACAACCATGAAGTTTGCAACGTACTCATACCCAACAATCTTGTACACTAGGTTAGTCAGCCTAGGGCCAGCACCACAGGACTTTCCCCAGCAAACTTCTGCCTGCTACAAGGAAGAAATGTCTGCAAGTTTCTTCATTTGTCTCTGAGGATTGCTCAAGAACTACAGGAAATTCCCTGTAAAGGAACTATGTCTACATTGTAGACTTAATGCAACCATTCCAGAAAAGTTTCAATTACCCTATTAAGGGTAATGTGCATAAATACCACTGTAGTGTAGCAGCAATGTGGAACTTAGCATATGCCATGGCCTGCCCTGAGAAACTGGGTAAATATTGAAGCAACTAGTCCACGCTGAATTTCACACAAAATGGCTTCACGTAGTCATCAAGCTCAAAAATGGGTGTTTGAGAGAGGGTGGGGATAGTTTAGTGGGCTGTAGCGCTGCTCATACAGTGGATTTCCCAGGCAGGGATTCAGACCTGGCTAGCTACTTTCATACCTTCAATGGAAATGTCTTAAAGCCTTACCTATCTACCTGCTAGGAGTCTTCTCCTAAGCGGCCAAGAGCAGGGCCTGCTTCACCTCCTTCCCCCTGCTGTCCCACAGGCAGTGCCCGGACCTCACTGCGGTGCAGTCCCTGACACACCAACAGACAAAGCACCTTGCACACTTGAGTTCCTGGGCTCCTCCTGTGCCTGGCTGTGCCTTAGTGCACACACACCTGCAGTCTAATCATGGTTTCATGTACACTCTGTGGCTGCAGCTCAAATCAGCCACCCAGGTTTGCTCTTCAGCCACAAGGAAGAAGTAGGCACCATCATCTCACTTGGCTCAGGCATCTCCTCATCACAAAACCCTTTTTCTATCACTAAACTAGTTGTCTAGTCTCCTTCTGTAGACTAGCTGAGAGTTTGATCTCTAAAGTTAGGTGAAATTAATCCCATCCCTTACTACAAGCAGTTTCCTGGAGGTGGAACAGGCTGCTACTGGTTCATCTCTATGAGCCTCTTCATCAAAAGGACAACAGGACAGCTGTGGTTGTTTGGTAACAGAGCAGAGCCCTCTGCTTTGACACCAACTCCTAGATGAAATAGTGTCTAATACTTCTGAGACACTCTGGAGTCCAGGCAGGGCTTGCAGATGACATGAGACTTCTGTGAGAGCAGCGTCTTTTTGGAACGGTAACTAGGAACCAGGACAGCACAAAGGAATCTTGGCTAGCACTGGACACCTCATCATGTCTGCCTGAGAGCTGGGGGTGTGAACTACCTGTGAAGTCAAGGCAGACATAGTCAATAGACCCTGGAGGCTGATTCAGCTTGATCCACAACAGACACCATTGTAACCAGAACACCCACACAAGGACAGGACAGGTAGGCAGGACACAGGATTTAACAGAATCTTCTGAAGCAGCAGCTGGAGGCTAGGCAGGATATGTGGTAAAAAACTGCTTGAGGATGTGAACTGAACCTGGCCAGAGATTCTTGTTGCTTCTGTAGGCCAGTACTGGAAAGTCACAGTAATTCAGAAGAAATTAAACTAGAATCTGTATCAACTTTCATCCACCCATTTCCAAGAAATAGTAAAATTTAGTCTTCTAATTTTTTCCTCTATAAGGTCTTTCCAGACATTAGAGGCAGTGTTGGGGTTTTAGGAGTTCTCCTTTTGTTTTTTCTTTTTCTCTTAAGGAATTTTCCCCATATGTGCTGCCAGGAGATGGTAAGGACTGGATACTTAAGAGAGACAAAAGACCTGGCCCCAGTTTGAGGGAAGGGTCTAGCTGGCTACTCTCTTTTACCTGGGGTTTTCTCGTGTAGGGCAGCGATGCTGTGAGATCTGAACTGGGAAAAAGGGGTTGGGTGGAGCCCCTAGTCCTGTTGTTCTCTCGGCGTTCGGAAGGGAGAGAAGCTGTGGTCGCTGTGGGGAGAATTCGTCAC
>VZTA01009008.1:270641-317882 GCA_013398855.1 Mohoua ochrocephala | reverse complement strand
AACCCAACTAAACAAACAAAAACCCCACTACAATCATGAGTTACAATAAAAAAAAAAAATTCAGTGCTTGTGTTGTAAGACACACTAAGACCAGGGTGCCAAGCCTGAGGCAAGTGTGCTTTCCCAGTGGCTGCCACAAAAGTTGTGTGCCAGCAGACATGAGGCACACACACAGAATTGCATTTCTGCATTCCTCCCCTCCACCCCCTTTCAAATGATAAAGATGATTAGACTTTAAATAGCATAGTCTCTGCCCAGCAAAACCCTCTGCGTTGCATGCAGAAATCAACACAACCACACTGCTCAACTCAGTTGGATGCAGACAGAAAGCCTCAGCAGATGGATGAAATACTGACTGCACTGACAGACAAGCCAGCACACTGTGCTTTCTTCTAAGATAAATTAACAGTCCGGACCTTTTCTTGTAAGGAGTATAAAAAGTGAAGCCATCCACAGACCCCCAGCATTCTGTCTTCATTGCCCAATTATATATAGAAATTTTGATAGAAAAATTTATCTTGAATTTCAGCAAGATGAAAATAGGAAACAAACTGTCACTGAAAGCTCCAGGCTTAAGAGTTGTCCACCAGTTTTCCTCAAATAAAACATTTCTCTTTCCTGCACGAAAGGAATGATTTGGAATCTCATACCATTCTTAGAAAGCCATCTCAGATGGTATAATGCTATCATCTTGTCCTTTGTTGTCTTTCCTCAAAGAATTCTTCCAGAATGTAGTGGGACAGAGAAAGTAGTACTTGTGGGGTGACAAAAATTGATTGAAAAAAGCTAGCAAGATGTATGGTGTGACCATTGCTAGCCTCTGTTGGCTGTGCAGCTTGCAGCTGGAGCTTCGTCTGAAAACACAATCAAGTTTTGTGCTTTCACCAGGCTGGAAGGTCTTGCCTCTCCCTACCTTCAGAAACGGGGAGACGACTGGCAAAGAAGAAGTTCCTGAAATCGACAGACCAAATAGCAGCAACACAGAGTTACACAGATGCTGGCACATTAAGGAGAATTTTACAAAAGCAAGTCGTGTCCTTTCTGCAAGCTGTTGTAAGCATCTCTGCCTCAAAACTCTCCAAAAATAGGCCAAATCTGCTATAATTCACAGACTAGCTAGCTGCAAAAAAAAAAAAAAAAAAAAAAAAAAAAAAAAAAAAAAAAAAAAAAAAAAAAAAAAAAAAAAAAAAAAAAAAAAAAAAAAATTAAAAAAAAAAAAAATTCAGACTGACTTAACTATCTATTGCCTAAATCCTAAACGAGCAAGGAAGGAAAGCAGTGTGCAGCATTCACCTTGAAGCAAATCACTTTTCTTGTCCTGAAACCGAAAACAGGAGTTATTAAGCTAGGCCATGTCCCCGCTCATTAAAACTCAACCTTTATTACTAGATCATTACTTCCAATTATTGCCAATTTCTCCTCAAGGCAGTGTAAGGCAGTTACCTCATGTATCTGAGCCAGAGGATGAGTCCCTTGGCAGATGAAGGTTGTGTGCTAGCTGGGCAATGGCAGAGGAGGCTGGCTGGCTGCACCTGACTGTACCTTGAGACAACAGGTCCCACAGATGACTGAGGAAACAATTTTATTTCTTTCAATTCCACGGAAAAAGATGCTTTTCAGCTGGGTGGAGAACAGTGCTAAGGGAGAATAGCAAATTTGCATCGTACCAAACCAGCAGCAGCGCTGAAGACTGGATTTTTTTTTTTTTATTTAAACATTCCAGAGGCAGCAGGGGCAGCCCCTGCCTCTGTCAGTCCTGCAGCCTCCGGTGACCAGTGACAAAAAAAATCGCCAAACATAGATCCATGTTATTGAACTTATTTTCTGCTCTGTTCTCACAGTCCTGCCTCTGGTCCCTTCGTATCGGCCACCCTGGGGACCAGCAGGGACATGGACAGATCCTGTCCTACACCACAGCACTGGATGAACCTTACAGATGCTGCAGAGCTGCCTCCAAAATACTGCTCCGGAGGAGGACATATTAAAGGCTCAATATCAGAAGGGTATAGTCCTGTCTGCTGAATGTTGATCTCCACAGGTCTGTCAGCATCAGCAAGGAGCAAGTTGTACCTTTTGGCCTTCTGAAAAACGCATCTCTACTTTGTGCACGACCAGCCCTTGACTGACTCTTTCCTCAGCCTTCCTTTCCCACATAAAAATTGTATCACAAATGTAACTGACTGGATGCTTCTATATTTAAGGAAATCAGAAATTAGGATGACTTAATTTGAAAAATATACTCTCAGGCAGGCTAAATGTCAAGGACTTCATTGTGAACAAGAACTGTGTTTGATTTCAACACTTGCTTTCATTTTTGAATCAAGTAAGAGACATGTGCATTTCAATCTCCCACATCCCAGTCAAGTCCCAGTGCCTGGGCTGCAGCTCTGCCCTCTCCGTTCACACACAAACCAGAGTCTGGATCCAAGCATATTTCTCAAAAATTCTTTCAAAGTAGAAAATATTTCCACAAAAAGACTTGGTTTTCAACAAACTGTCAAGAACTTGTCTCTGCCTAAAGTCTGTTAGTATTAAAGTAGAGTGCATTTCAAAAACAATGGATGATACAAATATGAAACTATTTTTCAAAGCCCCTGTTCTACTCACAGAAACATCGTGGAGAGCTGTTCAGAATAAGCCCATGAACAGGCAAGTCCCCAGAGCCAGGCAACAAAAAAGCCAATGTTCCTGCTTGAAAAAGTGAAGCTTTCTCCCCTGCTCTTTCAAATTCTCTTTAGAAGAGCAGACATTAAAAATACACCTTAGATTGCTAAGCCATGTGAACTATCCCTACTGGTAACAGCCATATGCATTTTTCCGTCTTTCTGGTTAATCTGAAGAGAAATGAAACTGGACAGTCCTGTGAAGTGTGTTTTAAGTTTAGCAGGGGTATGGGAGGGGAAGGCTTTGAGGAAGCAGAGCCCAGTCCACTGGCGCTGCCCTGCTGGATCTTGCTCTGTACCAGCCTCAGAGCGCACAGTCCGTGACTCACTCTCTCACATGCTGCAGAACTAATTGCTGGTTTAGTACCCATCCACAAAAGCCTGCAAAGGCCTCACCAAAAATCTCTGCACAGCACAGGAATCCTCACTCAAATGGACAAAAGCAAAATCCTTAGTCTTCCCGCTTCCCTAGGCACAAATACAGACTAGAGAGAGAGAGAGAGAGAGAGCAAGGGAAGGGAAGGGAGTAAAACCAGCCTAATGCTGCTTAAAATGATTCCAGCAACATAAAACAGATCAAAAGAACAGCATGATCTACTAAAAAAGGAAAAAACACAAAACAACCAAACACCCAAGCACAAAACCAAAACATAAAAACCCCCACCCAACAAACCAAAACCCAAACCCCACAGAAATCAAGAAATCATTGTGAACTTTTGTGCACCTAAAATCCACATATATTTTTCAGATTGCTCAAACTGGGAGATGATGATAGCACCAACTACCTTTCCTGTCATTTCAGATTAAAGTGTGAAACAGAAATGGCATTTTTGTTAAAATACTCAAAATAAGTTCTTATTTTTAAGTTGCAGACTGCAATTGGAAGTGGGAATGTATTCTATTCCTTTAAAAGTAATTACCTTGCTTATTGTAAACAGTGCATTTGGCATGCTACATTTGAGCTTGTAGAAATACTCAAATCAAACCAAATCCAGGTATACATATTTTCAAGTACTAAGCAACGTTTTTCATCTCCCACCTCTGCATTTTCACAAATTTGTTCTATTGTACACATAAACTCCTTACATTTACCCCTGAAAGACTTTAAATCAACTCAGTTCAAGTCTCTGAGCCAGACCTCTTTCTTTTTCTGCCAAGAACCTGGAGTTTCTTTTCTGGCTGCAAATAATTATTCTGTTCCTGTACACAAGGATGTAAATCCATGCTTCCTCCATTTAGATTTGTCTTTAGAAATTCCACGGGGACCTTAGGGAAAAACTTTCCATTCAGTTTGTCTCTAGAGTTTCCTGAACTGACAGTTCAGACATCAGTTTGTCTTTAATACTCTTAATTTTTGATCTTTCTTTCTCCCTCACTTGGAAAAGCCCAGCAGTTCACAGAAAAATCGTACCAGGTATTTTCAATCCAACTACTTTTGTTCTCTGAGTTTCAGTCCTGCTCCTCTCCTATCTTAACTAAGCCATGTGACATGGCAAGTTCACACAGCTCTAACCAAATCTCCAAACTAAAGGACAGCAAAGTCTCACTGAAGAGCACTTGGGCTAACACACTCCCCCACCTCTGCAGGAGAGGAAGAAACCTTTAAGCATAGGTGAAAAGACACTGTTGGAATAAGATTTGCCACTGGAAGTCTCAGAAAATAGATCTGTCTTAGCAGCAGAGCTTGTCTCTCAAGGTACGGAGTCACCAAGCTCCCCTCAGTCTGGTTACCTGCTAAGACTTCTCAGAGCATGCAAACTTCAGCAAGGCTGATCACAAAAGGCAGCTGATGCTTTCCACTTTCAACAGGGAAAGGAGGTAATAAATACCCTCTGGAGAGCCCTTTCCTGGGATCAGAAGGGCCAGGGTCCCCAGGAGTCAACATGACAGACTTCTAGCCATGGACATGAGTAGCTGTGGGACTTTTCATGAAATGTCAGGACTTCAGTGAACAGACAAGTTTGGTCACTCTTGCTTTTGCAAATCTATACACTGTGACACGCACCTGCTCTGAGTGGCAACAGAGACTACTGGGTTTGTCACTTCTAATTTAAAAGCTTTATGCCACACACAATTACCCCAAGGCAGTAAAACATGATCTATTTCAATTTAGATTTGATCTGCTCTTTCATGCAGGCACAAAGCATATTGTAGCTTTTCATCAATTAGAGTCCTAGGATCATTGAATTATTTAGGTTAGAAAGGGCCTTTAATATCATCAAGTCCAACCATAAACCTAACACTGCCAAGTCCACTACTAAACCACGTCTCCGAGTGCCACATCTACACGTCTTTTAAATACTTCACATTAAACTGCACATAGTCAAGCAGCAAGATCTTAATTAGCAGCTCCATTAAATCTATGCTGTGAGTATGGTCACATACAAGAAAAAAATTTACCACTGTGTATATTTCATCTGTACTTTGTGAACTAAGCCTAAAATCTAGTGGCATCCCAATGTCCTTCAACAACATTGCAAGTTAGGCAAGCTGCACGAAGTTCAAGTATTTACAAAGCTCATAGCTATACAGAGCCCTCTATTTCTAGCCAAGCAACAGAACATGAATTTCACAGGTCCTGAAATTATTTCATTTGTCAACATCAACCTATTCTTTGCCCATCAGAGCTGAGTTATTTTAGCAGCACTTTTTCAGAACACCTGAGCCAGCAGATGCTCTAGGCTATACAGAAACAACTGGAGAAATGCAGCCTTCAAATGATGGAAAGCCCAGAAATCCTTGGCTGGTGGCAGTACTCAGTGTATTTCTCGTAAACTGAATAATGAAACAAGGTCAGCTGGATGCTCCCATAGCTAAAAATATACCCAGGGTCTCAAAGCAGGCTGAGGACGGCTTGGAGCCAATTTCCACAGTGCCATAACTGGGCAGATCTCAATACCTCAGCTGGCCAGGTACACCTGTACAAACTGTGGCTGCCCTACAAGCACACACTTAAAACCACTAGAAGTTCTGTACGCCCTCTTGTCATCCACGGAGGACAGCATCACAACAGAAGCACAAGCAGGAGCTCTCAGCAGCCTTTACAATAACCCTGCATTAGGTCTGTAACATCCTTTCTGCTCCCCCAGCAATACAAACGGGCAGTGCAATCCAAATCCCAGGGAAAGGCTGGAACACAGTGAGACAAACCAGCCTGTGATGGCACGATTTTAGAAAGCATGCTTTATTGCAATGAGACTGATCAACAACATGGGGTTCTGCCTTTACAGAGGAACTGTCATCCTTTTCACAATGGAGAAAGCAGAGTCTGTCCAAAAACCAGGATTAGAGCCCAGCTCTCTGCAGCATTATTTTAACAGTTTAATCACAGCACCAAGGCAGCAAACAAAAATCCCCTATTAGCTTAAGCAGGAACAAAATTGCATCTTCTTGTAGAGTCAGCATTGCAAACATAGGGCTTATGCAACACAGCCTCACTCTTCTCTCCTTTTTGAAGAGTTAAATGAGGTGTAATTTAGCTATCATATTACACTATTTAAAATAAGCTAGTCCTCAGCTTTGTAGTTATAGATTGCACCGCTCAGTTGAAGTTTGCTTATTCTATAAAGTGTTTGCTAGAAAAGCGTATTTCCATTTAATTCATGCTAACATCCTTAAAACCAAAGGTCAAAAACAAGGAAACAAAAGCTTAACTGTAGCTAAGTAGGTCTTGGATGGAGCCCAGAGCTGACAAGAACCAAAATCTTCACAAGAGTAAAAGAAACTTCAGCTTTTGCGTTCTGTTTAATTAAACATGACTTTTATGAGAATCAGTTTACATAAAAAGATTTTTTAAAAACAGAACCTAATTTTGAATAAAACCTGAATCAAACAAAGTGTTAGATCAGATTTTAAGTTAATGTATTTTTAAGCTGTAAAAACATTTGTTTGCATATGAATGAATATTTGTACTGCAGATGTTCCACACCTGTTTGCATTTTGCAAAGGACAGTCGCTTTTACATGTTTTTATCTCAATCACAGCACAGAGAAAACTCAGATCTAGAACTCCATCTCTCATTTCAGGGCAATTATGACTGAAGTCCACATAATGTGGTTTTCTTCTTCTTCATTTAAAGCAAACTCTTTTTTCTTTTTCAATTTCGGTATAGGTCTTCAAAGTAGAATGGCTTGTAATAGACTTTTAAATTCTCCTGTACTGAATTAGAATCAGTGACAGTGAGATTTACTGCATAAAACAGAACTTGACTTTTGTATAAGCATTAAGGGAAATTGCTGCTTTCTTTCACTGCATCATCAAGGAAGTGTTTACACTTAAAATCAACATTATATTACTTTTCACCCTTCGGATGACAGGTCAATGACCTCTTATCCCCTTTCACCTTTCATTTCCCTCACCAGCAGCTCTTTGAAACTTTTAATACAATATTTTTCTAATATTTCACTTGTAAACCTCAAGTTCAGGTTGCAGTCTCGGTACAAGCAACAGCTCTGCCTGAGTACTCCCACATATTCTTTCTTCCTTCCCACAGTCGCTTCCTGTATTACCAAATGTAATGGATGTTTGACAATTACCTTGAAGGACTACATAATCAAAAGTGTAGCTTAAAAAACTCAAACAAACCAAAACCAAACAAACTTTAGAAATAAGGAAACATAATAACAAGAACAGTCCTCTTCCTCATAACAAAAAAATAATAGAAACACAATCAATGTAGCACGTTGAGCTTAACACACAAGAATAATATTGTCCAGGGTGGTGCCAAGAATCACTTGGAACAAGTCATTTTTGTATCTTGGCAGAACCACCCTTCAAGAAAAAAGGCCATGCCTACAATCAGCAATTTCCCAGAGATGACTTGCAGTGGTAGCTATCCAGATTACATCTCTATGGACCCAATCCAAAGCTCATTACTGGCAACAGGCTTTTGAAACAGCCCTCTTACATTTTTTTCCCACAATGGAAAAACTCTATATTTAATTGACAGACTAGAAAGAATCTTCAACTCTTTGAAGTCTGAGATTAACAAGAGAAAAGGACATAATGTTTGCCTTTGGCTTGGCCAGCAATACTTGGGGGGAAAAAACCTCTGTGATCTAGAAATGATGCAATTTATACAATGCTCAGTATGGTGCAAGTACATCAGAGGATACCTTTACAATTAAAGGTCTGGAGATAGCAAAATTACCAGTTTCTCCCTTTCAGCAACACAATTTAATTAGACTTTACCAACAAATCTTTTAAAGAGAAGAATAAATGGTGTTCAAAAATTGAAACATTTTAATTAAAACAATTTTATCTGAATTTATTTTAGCGTCATGCTTGCAATTGTGTTCAGACAGCACCAAGAGAGTAATTTAATACCAAATAAAATGTTCAAAATCCTGTAATTTCACTATTTTATTGTTTTGGGATACATAATCTATTTAAAATAAACTCTATTTTTCTTCTTCAGGAAAGAAGGAACTAGGACTTTCAGTAGCATTTCAGGCCATAGCACAGTGGTGGAGTAAGCAGCTGATCCACATGAAAGCTGTTTTGCTTATTTAGTTTTCAGTGGGGTCAAGCCACTGAAGCAGTTTGCAGTTTAAACAAATCGTGTCAGTACAAAGCCAGGAAAGTGTACAACAGGAAGAATGTACGACAAAGTTGGGACTATTGGAGTCTTGTATTGATGAAACTGAAGATGGAATTTCACTACTAAATGCACAGATAAGTAATATTAAATATAGAGCAGTTTTTTTCAATTGACACAAAATAATGACTCCAAACCCAAAGCATGTCTAAATAAAAATAATGTACTAACCCACATCTCATAAATTCAGGAAGTTATCTCCTTCAAGAGGTGGTCTTTCCAAGACAGCATAGTCTACAATCAGTATTGTCATGCAGTGGAGGAAGTAAGTGTGCTCCACCATCCTCAGAAATCTCTCTCTGGGCAAGGGAACCACGTGTATTAGGAAATGCTACCCCCTATCGTCTGACTAGTCTGAACAGCTCACATCTCCTTAAAACGATCATTTTCGGGGGTTAACTCTGCTTTTTTTGGAAATTACTATACGAAACACGAGCCTTCTTTTTACTCATCAACTTTGTCCTTCGCTACAGCACTGTGACCCTGGCTTTCCCCCTTACTGCTTCTTCCAATAGGAAGGTAAGCCAGAGCCTGAAAAATAATTATTACTTCAAATAACTGACTTTTAAAAAATTCTGCTTAAAAGTTTGAATTTTTTTTTGTCTATTTTGTGTAAATATTACTTCAAATCCTTACATATTCTTTTACCATTCTCCTGCTGTCTTTCCACTCCCATCCCTTTCCAAACCCTGAAAACTAAACTCTTCTAAAAGCCTTTATTTCAAAGATTTTATATTTAAATGCCTTTTCTAAAAAACTGAAGCAGTAGGATCTGAAGACATAAGAATGGTATTGCAAAAGAAACCAGATGGTGATCTTTGAGTTCCACTATATTATGAAAAATTTCTGCAAGAGCACAAAAGGTGTGTCCCTTCCCCATAAACAAGGAAAAAGAGAAAAGAGGGGAACAATATTCTTTCTGCCAGAGTCCCTGCTGAAGAAAAGCTGCAAAACTCACTTTAAGGGTATTTAGACCATGCCAGCAGGATATTAGTTTTAAAAGGAAAATTATTTTTTCAGCATATTCTACAGCTTATTAAACTGAGAAGTTCTACTTGGCTAACAGCATATAGAATGAAAGAAACACAAGGAGGAAGAGAAAGACTGCCAGGACAAAAGCACAAAGGAAAATAGAGTCACGGGAGCAAGTGGTAGGGAACACCAAGGGGAAAACCATAAGGTATAAGACCTTTGTATCCTTAATTAAGTTAATTTAGAGTTGGAGTTAATGTTGACGCTTCTGATTTTCTTTGAAAAGAAACTGAAATTTCAATTCCTCTAGAACTTTTTTGCCTTCCAACCTCTGTTTCTAGCTCTTTTGGATAGAAAATGAGAATTGAGTAGATCTCAGAAAACAAGTACCAACCATTTACAGGTGATTTTGATTAAATACAATACTGATGTGTCAACTTGAGGATGTCCACAATGCAACTTTTATGTATCACCACCTATAAACAAACGGTGTGACGGGTTTTTTTTAACCGCTGCTTAAAGATGAAAGTATTGCAATGCATTATTGCTACTGTTTAAGTTTCCCTCAAGCCAGAAGTGCAGCTAAAACAAATCATAAGGCCCTTCTGACCTTGGTCTGAACACAAGACATTGATGACATAATAACATCATTTGATGATGATATAATGACATCATTTGTTTACTGACACCATAATGTAAAGTATGAAACACAGGTTGACAGAAATACAATCAACACAATAGTCCATCCTTGCCCTCCAGACGATTTCCAAGGCAGGGAGAGTAAACAGCCTTCTCCCAGCTTTCTTAGTTTCCACAGCTGAGAGTGTAGGATGTTTACAATACCTGTCACTCAGAGCTCCCAAGAACAGGCCAATGTCAGCAGGCCTAGTACTGACTTCATCGCTGACTGCTGGAAACATGCAGATGTCAAGTAATGGGAGGAAAAATCCATACCCATGACCATATGAATCCAAATCAGTGTTAAGTCCTTTGCGAACAAGTTGGGCAGTCTAAGAAAGAAGTTCAAAACAAAGCTGAGCTTCAGCATCTCCAGAGGACAGCCAGTGTTATTGCCACCATGGTACTGCAAGGCTTACTGCCAGTTCACTCCAAAGTACTCTTGCATGTCCTGAAGCTGTGCCTGCAGAAAACAGAAAATTCACCATTTTAATGAGTGCACATAGCAGAAAAATGGTCTCTGCATTCTACAAGTAAGAGCTGTCATGTAACTTCCAAGGGACTTGAAGCTTTTAACGCGACTTAAAAATGGTATTTAGAGTGCTGGCTCACAGAATGCCTACACTATCTAGCTTACTTTTAAATAACAGAGGAATGATGGTTCAGGGACACTCTTGAATACTGTGAGGAAAAGAATACTTTTAAAGATATAGCTTGGTAAATTGAAGAGTTTGGTTAAATAACAACAGGTGGCTCTTAACACTAGTCTAGGTACATTTGAGATTGTACTTTCCTCTCAGAAACATTTTAGGTATTCAGTTTCCTTGAAGGCATCACGTCTAAGAGGAAAAAAAAAAAAACCAAACAAAATAAAATTAAAAAAAAAATCCAGTCAGAAAAAAGAAAAAAATTTTCTAATGTAGAACAAAAGTCAAAATCCTCAGAAGAGAAAAAAACTCCACCTAAACAGGTTTTAGTACAACATAAGAAAAACTCGGGGACAAGATTATTAATAGTTTCTGCTTTAAAAAATAATGCATGTGCAAAAAAACGTGTTCAAGTGACTGGGGACCTGAATTGTGTTACAGAATCACAGCAATGTACTTTAAAAACAGTTAATCTGCTATTGAAAAGGTAGAGGAGCTCTAGCTGAGAGCATAAACCATAGAAGGGTTGTCCCAATACTAGTACTGTACTCATCATCATATGAACACCATTTATAGCACAGTATATTGGCCAGCTTTCCAAGGAAACAGCTGGTCTGTGGGCATGAAGTATGTTTCATTTGGACCAAAGTAACTACATAGTTTTCTCCTCTACCATTACCTACATATCATTCCAATACTTCTAAAAATCAGGATATCTAAAGGCCCAGTGCCTGGAGGGAATCCCTTTGGTCAAGAAACAGAACAGCAGCAGGAGGGGAAAGAAGGGGACTATGTAATTGTCCATTGCTTGACCATTCATAAGGAGGCCTAGAGATTTGCAGGAGGCTCAAAAGCTGAAATACATCTGAAGGCACGGATCATCTTTATCTTCTAGTCCGATGTAAAAGAATATGGACTGCAAGGGCAAAGGTGGCACAAACTGCAAGAATTGAAAGTTTTCTTTCTCGAGCTGTCTGTCCTCAATAAATTCTCTCTCTGGTCAGCAAACAACCTATGCTAGTTCTGCACTAAAAAGATGCATTTCTGCTAAAACACTCCACCAGTCTTACATGTCAATGGGGTCTGTGAGTTGGATCTCTCTCTAGGGCATCCAATAGAAGAGGAAAATCCCTGTCTTTGATCAAACAGCCACACCAATCAGATTGCCAGGTAGCCCTGCAAGAAACAGCCTGGCATTGGCTCAACAAGGAATCCAGCAGTAGAATCAAAAGCGTTTGCAGAAAAGTGCAGAAACAAAATCATGGAGCTGCTCTCTCAGAGCAAGGAAAAGAAGTAAATCTCAGAATAATCCAGGTGTGGACACATCTCAGTAGGTAATCTAGTCCCACGTCCTCCTGGAGGCAGAGCCAGTTTTGAAATCCCACATGAACTGCTGCTAGAGGCCTTACATTTCTCATTCAAGGTCTTCCAGATTAAGTATGATATGCAGAAGGAACTTCAGCCCTTTACAAGAGAAAGGTGAAAAATAATACTGCGGTAGTCTCTGATGGAATTTACCACAGTACGCTCATTCTTTAGCTGACAAGTGTCTGCTGTTTCTACTGCTTAACAGATCCTATTTTGATCCCGTAAGAGCTATGATGGTTTTTTTTTTTTAATATTTAAAACATCAATCATGGTATCATCTTGATGTACATCTTTTATTACCATTGGTTAGAACTGCTATTTACAATTAGTTTTTCAGTACAATTCACAGTTCAGGGCTTAAAATCAGACAGCTGACTTAGAAAATATTAACTTACTTTAGACTCTAACATTAGAAAAGTTCTTCCAAGTTTAATACATGGAAACAAAAAAATGACCCCTCTCCCAACAACCCAGCATGTCTCCAAGACAAAAAAACCCACACAACTATGTAAATTCAGAAAGCATTGATATTGTATTTGCTAAAAAGTAAGTAGAAAAGAAAAAAAAATTCCAGCTCTCTATAGCAGGAAAAAATTCTGCTTTCAAAATAAGCCTATGAACTACTGGAGCTGTGGGCCTCATATCTAAAAAAAAATTGTGAGAGCCAGTGCAGTAACAGGCAACATACTGTCAGCACACAGAGGAAGAAAACCTGTCAAGGCAAATGATGCAGTGACAAGGAAATACTCAAATACATGAAGCAAAAAGAATCTGGAATTTCAGAACAAGAAAAATCAGAATAAAAACTAAGCAACATATTATGGTCTCACAGAATCCCAAACACTGGGTAGACTTATATATTCTTCAGCTTCGGCATTTAACTGAATGACACAGGTGATTTAGGACTTTAAATCCTATATATGCATATATATTTCAGATGTTTTGCAAATATATTTCAGATGCGCTTCTGAAAGGTGCACCAGGTAACTTCAAACAATTTAAGGGAATCTTCTGGAAAGAACTTCATTTATACTCAACACAGTAATTCCTATTCTAAAGGGCCTACAGTCAAAACAAATGATGGAAGAACATGACAGCAATTAAATGACAACTTTAAGCGCAGGTCCACTGTATTTCTACTGCTTCTCTACTGACTGCCTTTGACTCCCAAATTGTTTCATGTGGCTATTCCCTTTTTACTAACATTTCTGTAGTCAAAGATGCATATAAGGTGACATACTTGGGGAGGATAAGAAGTTACATATATATCATATCCCCTTGCCAAAATAGATGCCTACCACTTGCTAGGCACAGTTCCTCATCTATGTCTAGGTACCCAGATACAGCAACCTGCCTGCCTCAGCTTTCAATGCAAAGCATGTCCTTCTGTAGGTGCCTGAGAAATAAAGCTGGTGGTTTGCCAGCAAGCCCTGCACAAAGCTAGGCTAAAATCCTGCCCCTGAAGGATCTAAGGGAAGGCACTACCTGCACAGATAGCCACACAAGTGATCATGGTCTCAGCAAAGCTATCACAAAACAAGGATTAACTACTGCAAAAAAAAGCTTTCTCCCCCAGATCTCCAAGAGGCAAGGTGTTAGTGACGCAGTTATTTACCTGATCCTAACACCTGCTCTCCCTCCCTTGGCTTCACTATCCTGCACTTGAGGGATATGACTGTAAAACGTAGCACAGAGATTTACGTAAGAAGCAGCTACTAAAAGAATGCAGTGCAACAACAAACTCACAACCCAAAACCAAAGCACTGCCCTGCCATCACCTGGAAAGAAGAGACTGTGAGTTGCCCAGTAAATGCCACACTATAAAGCTACTGTAGTCATTCATTTGCTTTAATTTACAACTAAGCACAAAAGGGAGGGGCTGAAGAGAAAATGTATTCTCTTCCCTTTGTAGCAAGTTAGGTATTTAATTTCTGGTAATGACAATAAGTTGGGTGCCAACACGCACAAATTACTCACTGCTTACTCGAGAGAATACTTGTTATAGCCAGAACCACTCAATTATATCGCCCAACAGCAGAGGACCAGAAAATAAAGAAAAATTACCCTGTTTGCAAACAGGGAGAAAATTATATATATTGTAAGGTGTATATTACAGCCTTGTAAGATGAGCTGACATTATGCTATCTTCTGTGTACTCATGGCTCTCTAATAAAGCTGATCTTTCTGCTCTGCATCAAGCACACCATTAAAATGGGGGCAAATATCACTGAACATTATAAATATTATGCCATTAGCAAAACTAATGACGCACTATTTATATAGAAAGGCCTCTAACATTGCCTTTTAAAAAAAATCAAAACTGTCCCCAAAACCTTCCACAGAATCTATAATGCACACAGGGAAGGCTAATCTGCCTACACAGAGGCTTACCTGATCCACCTGCAGTGACCCACTTGAGGGGCAAAATACTTGTGCTGAATCCTCCCTCTGAATACAGACAGCTTTAAAAGCAGCAGGCCCAGGGAAGACTGCAAGCTATTTAAAACTCGTCCTTCTTTGCCTGGTGGAATGCTGGAGACTGTGTGGTCTTTACATTTGGAGATATTCCCAACTCACCTCCTTCACTGATCAGCCATCCCTCAAGAAGCAGCTAGTAGACAGCGTAATAGCCACGTCAGTTTGAAGTAAGAATTGAGATTTGGACTTGGGAAGGAGCAGGGACAGTGTCAGGCAACCTCAGAGCTTAGCTAGAGTCTGGTGGATCCCCCTTCCTATGTCTCCATCTCTAGGTGGCAACCATGAAAACCACAAACCTCTCACTACTGCTGTTCTCCTACATGAAGAACAATTTCTCTCAAAATTGCAAAGTTTTCTTTCTCACCTGCCGGCCCCTGGAAGGCCACACAGTTTTGGGGAACACCTTGTGATCCTGGTAACAATGATTTGCTATCAACTTCCTGAAAAAAAGCCTGGTACATCTCTAAGATTACTTCAAGCCCATGACAATGAATTCTGTTTTTTCCCCATCTTAAACATGCTGTGTTCCACTTTAGAAACATGTATTTCTAGATCTGGGTATGTAAAGAGGAACCCCGGGGTCTCTGTCTGATGGGGAAGACCTAAAAATGGAGGTAGATCTCAGGGCTGTCCTTTAGCTCTCCTTTCAACTTCAAAGAAAGAAAACTATCCCATTCATTTTCTTCATGTAACCCATTCATTTTCTTCATGAGCCTTGCAACTATTTGAAGGGAAAGGGAAAAAAATAAAATAACAATGTTTCCTTTTCCATGTAACTGCTATAAGACACACAAAAAACAATGTGAAAACAAAGTCAATACATTTTTAAACTAGGTAAAAGAAAGATTAGTTTCAACAATTTTAAACTTTTTGCCTCTGAGAGTCAGAAGCAAGACAGTGAGAAAAGAACAGCCACCACACACAAGCCACAAAATAAGGTGGAACAGCTCAAAATACATAAGCAGGCATATTCTAGACAGGGAATTAATTGGCCCACCTTTGAATGAAAAACATTTCAAATACTATATAAATATATAAACTGCCACCAGATGTCAGTACATCCTAGAGAATTGCTAGTCCCTACTCCAGGCATTTAAGGGTATTTATTTAACATCCCCCCGCAACTGTCCAGGTACACAAATCCAGCCCTTCTGCAAGTCCTGAATGGAAAAAAATCACACACAATAGATCTCATTTGCACGTTGTCAACGTGAACAAAACCCAACAGAGCTGTAAGAATAGGTCTAAACTTCTACTACCTCAGGACAACAAGAACCAGCTTGATACTAAATAATCTGTAATTAAGGTTCAATGCCCTCCTCTCTCATGCTCATCAGATTCTCTAGCAATGGCATGAGTCTTGGCCCCGCACGTTCACATTCCCTCTGTTCCTAAACAGCTTTAGTCTCCTTAGATTATGCTGCACAGTGACAGGGAATATTTAGCAACGAGGTTGCTAAGCTAAATAAAGCTTTTCTGCAAAACAAGCATTACTGTGTCTGTCCTTGTGCTACAGCACAGGCTCCCTCCACCTTCTCCCCATCTCTGATTTTTTACAAGAGTTGCAAAGGAAAGTGTTTCCGGAGCATCCCCAGCTGAGGTGATTTTGCTTTGAAACTTCTAACAGCAGACTTTATCTAACTTCTTTGCGCAAATAAATATATAAATCGATGATTTCTTGATGGCAGAAATTAGTTGCAGCAAGACATGTGACATATAAACATTTTTTCTGCTTCATGTCCAAATTCAGTTACAAACTTGGCTACTAAAGCTATTAACTAGAGAGGTTTCACAGGCTACTTAAAGAGCAGACCGTTAGTGCACGGATTAAAAAACAATCAAAAAAGGAAAGAAACCACTCTCCCACGCCAAACACAATCTATATTATTTAGTCTCAGCAAGAATTTTCAGCTTTGCTAGCTTTTAGATTGAGCTTCTTGTCCTACCACAATCAACAAGTCTTACTTTGAAGCAAAAAAATGTATTAAGAGAACACCAGAAACTGCAGAAGCCAAGAAGAGAGCCGTCAAGTGATTACGAAACCTAATTTAAAATATTTGCTTGGCATAGAACTACTTAATGTTAGTGACATCTTGATTTCCATTTTGTGAGAAGTATTCAGGTAAGCAAAGAAACATACACTGACCTGTGGAAATTTACATCAGGAAAACTTGCTTGCATAAGAGTACTGGAAGAAATCATGTTTATAATTTTAATACTGGCTTATTGCACAGTCTTACAAAAATCTCTTTTATTTTCTCACTAAATGCAATCAATTCAGTGCACGTATATTCCTAAGTCCAATGCAAAGAACTTTAAAAAATTATAGAATTAGAAGAAACTTGGTGAGTTAAAAACCGTGAACAAAAAATTAACTTTTTAGGCCAATGGTGAGGAAAAGAATTTACTGAAATATCTATCCTGCCTTATAGGACTATTTCAGCACAGCTCTGAGGTTTTAGCTTCAATTTTAACCCTACCACACTCTTAGATTTCCTTTGCACAGATTCATATCTCAGGGTGAATAAAATTGGGAGAGCAATAGAAATACAGATACACAGAGGTTTTTTTTCTGAGCATTTATGTTTTCTTAACATAGAGAGCTCGATAACTTGGGATATTAATATGAAAAAGAGAAATAAAAAGCAGAAAGGCAAACAGCATCCTGAAAGACTTAGATAATTTTGAAGGGGAAATGGAGTACAAACTGCCTTTAAGTCTATAAGTTGAGCAGCAGCAAATGCAAAAAAAAGAATTTGAAGTAAATCGCTTCACAGGAAACGCTCAAACCACTTAAAGTAGAGCACCTCTTAATTCCATACCTAAACTAAGCCTTGGAACCTCCCTTCAGTTCAGGTGAGCTTTGTAGTCTCAGAAGTTTCTCCTGGAGGAGTCTAATCACTGACTCAAGAGGAAAGGCAAGGTTTGTTGCAAACCTGACTAAGTGCTTAATTAAATAGAAAAACTACAAGCATGTTTCACCTTGCTTTTAAGTTTCATTAGGAAACCTTTCACAATCCCTATTTTGTTCCATACAACTGCACGTCTTTGTCAGGTTAAAACAAGAGGTAATTTATGTGCACTCTCTAAATTGGAATTTTTAATTCCTGAGTCTTGGCTCTAATTGTAACAAGGACCCTTGAGGCTCATAGTTTCTCTCTGTTAACTTCCTTCCCTCAAACTCCCTACACGTAAACACTTGTTTCTACAACAGCTCTTCTGCAAGTCATTTTCCCCCCACTTTTTGCACATTGAAAACATGCAAAAACCGAACCCAAGTGTCTCAGTTTTACACGTGCCACTTGCTCAGACTGAGTTCGCTATGTCCAGATGATAAGTACTATTCCAGTAACCCTCTATTCAGGAAGTCTCAAGAACATTACCAGCATCAAGAGTACATGACTCAACAGCCAGATTGCCCACCATGCCAGAATAGTAGAATACCTGGCTCCTTTCACCCGAGAAATGTAACTCCTTCAAAATCAAAGTTTTAAGAACACAAAGAAGAATTTCAGCTTCTGCAGAAGCAAAACTGCAAAGATGCACTTAAAAGTTACTGAAAGTTCACATCAGCAGCAAAACTTGAGTGGAAAGGAGCTTACCGTCAGTTACTATTTAGCACAACTTAATTTCCTAAAATCTTTAAGTTCACCCTTGAGTGTCAAAGGGGGTTTTGGATTCTTCTCAACCTAAATTACCTAAATTATGTGCAGCTAGCTTCTAGCATTTCCTGTACACCCACCAAGCAGTTAGCTCTGCTGTTGAACGCACTATGGCAAATGGCATTCACGCTGTGAGACTTTGACAGAGGCTGGCATTTCAATAGTTACATGGCAGTATTGGCATGACCGTGCAGATGGAGAACGGTGGACACATTTTTTTTCCCCTCAATGAAAGAAGTTCAAGTTAAAGATGCTTTTAAAAAAGGGAAATTGTGAGCCTGAAATGCTGTCATTTCTACGTGAGCAAGGAGGAATGACGTTTGGCACTATGCTTGAAAAACTCGTACATTCAATTTTTCCTGCCGATCTTGGCTTAAGAGTTCAATTACATTCACAAGTAAGAGTTAAGAAATGCAGGAAGCATTTCTTCTGCTAGTGTCTTATGGTTACTATAACCATGTTAAAATAGTTATGTTGGTTCATTTGTTTTTAAGGATATCCCTTTTTCAAGGGCTTACAAATAAGTTTAATGGCAAAGTATGCATTATTAGGGAATTTTCATCCTTTAATTATTTCACCTCTCTTAGATGACTCAATTCTTCTTTAAATACCCAGATTTCCATTTCATGTCTAAGCACGGTAGTTGCCTTAAGTTTCACTTTCCTATTTCCATCCCAGATCTTCAGGTTAACTTAGCAAACAGTGTTCTTGCCAAAGTCCAAAGATATTTGCACTATTCCATCCCTGTGTATTTTGAGTTGCCAATCTTTTCTGGGACAGTCCAGAACCAGCTCTTCTATTCTGCTACCCAGCTCCTTCTTTCCTTATCAGAAGATATTCCATTTATTTTTAGAGTGGAGATCCTTAAAAGCTCTTCTGCACATTCAATCTGGGTGGTTTACTTTGCAATTAAAAAAACCCTGTCCCCTTTGTGAATGTGGTCCAGAAAACCACCTCTACTCTGTGTCCAATGGCACACATGAAATCTTTCTTCATCTCTCCATCACTTCAAGAAAAATATGCCTGCTAACTCTAACACATCATTAATACTTGCAACTCTACAGACCTAGCCAAACAACCAGTTTTGCAGATTCCTTATGAATAAATATCTAAAATGACGTCCTTTCAACTGATCCTTACATTTCCAGCCCATCCAGCAACTCCTTGTCTTCCAGGTTCACTTTTACACGACACTCTCTAGTGAAGGAAAGGCAAAACTCTTGCTGTGACCGGAATACATTCAGAAAACTACTGCCAGAAAGAATACTCTAAGAAGTCTTTATATCCTCTTAGGGCCACCTGTCCCTTCTCAGTTGAATCACACAGCAGCTACTGTCATGGTCTAGGCCTATCGAGATCTGCAACCTTCCTTGCCCTTAGTAAGCCTTCTTCTCTACCTCCAGTATCACACAAGGACAGACTCGGCACTCCCCATTACAGTTTCTATTAAGGCTCGTTTGTGCTTTCTTCTTCGCTGTGTCTTAACAGAAATGCAATTTCCACCCCGACAGCCTCCCTCCGAGTCCTTCTCTCCACACTGCCTACATGTACCAGTCCCACCAGTGCTGCCTCGCCCCATGCTCCACCCATTCATGGGCAGGTTCAGGTGCCCACTGTGATCCAGAACTGTGCCAGGGACTTCACAGAAATCATGGTGCTCAGCACCACCACATGCTGCAGTCACACTGAACATCTGACTGACAACTTATGAAGTCATTTAACCCATTTTCAGTTAGTGCTGACTAATTAGCAACATCAAAGAAAACTTTGAGAGAAAAGAATAGGCGTTACTTGAAGCAGCAATGCTGAAACTGAAAAAAACTATTTTTTTCAGCAATAAAATCACCACTTGACCACAAAGAAAGTAAAGAAAACCTCACCTGAACATACTTTCTTCTCTCCTAACTAGGCAGTAAACTTAAAACTTCTTTTGTAGTATTTCAGTGAGGCTCATCCCTGTGGTATGTGAGCAACCCAAGAAGATTAAGTTGCTCATCTGTATTAAACAACAGTTGCTGCAGGTTGAAAACAAGCAGGGCTTCAGTTGTACAGAAACTCAACTGAGGTTTCTGTTTGGCAAAGATGATGTATTTGAAACAAGGCATGGACCCAGATTCCATTTGATATGGTTCTTCCTGATGCATAGATTTCAGGTAAATTCAATAGCTCCTCTCCTTCCCCTCCATGGAACAAAAAACTTTTCCCTCTGTGTGCTAACAGGATTAAGTGTCGCATTTAAATTTCATCAAACTCCACTTTGTTCTCTAACCCCTTCTCTGCATTAGCAGACTGCTGCTGAAGCAGGCACAGCTTCTCCTACTCCTTAACATCACGGACACGCTGTGGCAGGGATCCAGGCTCTGTTTTCCTGCAGAGGATATAGCTTCTGTGGATGAGAACAATCTCCAGCGAAAGCTTAACACATCGTCCCATTTCCTCTGTTGGAAGGGAGTCTCCCAACTCATGCTCTGAACAAACAGAGTCCTGGAGCCAGCCCATGGACAGTGTTTACAGAAACAGCAACGTCACCGATAGGACAGATTCGGATACTTTGGAACAAAAATACTTTGAAAGAAAAGAGAAGCAGCAGTATTTTTTTTTCCATGAAAAAGTAGTAAATTAAGCATTAGTCAAATGCTGATCCTTTTTTTTAAGCTATTTCATACAGAGGCTTCTTTAAAAACCACATCTATTTTACTGTGGTTAAAGTAAATCTTATGCTGAACAAAGGAACTGCGAGGTACCAATTTAGCAGCAGTTCTCTATTTCCATCCCCACCTCTCCTCTTGCTGCCTAGCTTCCACATGTGCACACGAGGGGCCTAAGTAGTGCTAATATAAAATAAAGGAACATTTTTTTTTCTTGTGGGATTTAATTTTTTTAAATGCACTGAAAACCTTTAGACTACCCAAACTTTGTGAAAATATAAAGGCAGAGCATCTAAAGTATTTACAAAGGTTCTGGACCATCTGTAATTCTTCATACATGCACTTTGACAACCTTATTTAATTAGTATCAACCTTTCACCATTTAGCATGCTGCTAAGTATTAGTCTATTTTTATTTTATTTATTTTAAGGAAGTGGAACAATACAGTGATCATCAAAAATAGTACATCAAAATAGTACATGCTGTACCCTGTACTTAAACAAATAAATACAGAAAACTATAATCCAAGGGTAGGATATATAAATATAAACTCTAATTTTCACAAAGTTCATGAGAATTATAACTTTTGGAAAATCCAGTCCATCTGGTAATTGAAGTGGTTTCAACCTCACAGTTACTAACACAGGAATGGAGCAAAAAGCTGCTCTCAGCATGCATTTTGCCAACGAATTAAACTTGTAACATCATATGGTCAATGTATAATACAAGGCAAACAAGCACAAGAGAAAAATGCACCACATTTTTCCTTGTTTCTACCTCACTTCCAGTCCTACAACTTGCCCGGTGAGAGACAAGTATGGTATGCTGGTATGAAGCAAGAGGCAAAGAAGTGTCAGTCAGAGAGAACGTGAAAATCCAGGCTCTGTCCAAGAAGCAGGAAGGAAGAAACTCGAGGGTCAGCAGCAGAAGATAAGGGCAGAGACAGGCTCCAGCACAAGAATTTTTGTAAGTAAATGGCTTGGCAACAGAAATAATATCTTAAAAAAGTTTCTGTGCCCAATGCCTTCCACACTGAAGCTGCTAAATCTCATGCTGTTCCCCTCTTCAGGGCTGTGAATTGTGCTAACATGGAATGGTGCTACTCACGTTCAGAGCTGCTCTCTGTACAAAAAGGAGCAGGCTACCTCTCAGAAAACCTAATTTGCAAGAAACCTCTTCTAGACCCAACCAAACAGTGGACAGAAGCTTCATTTTCTTTCACAAGTCTTAAACCACCATGAAATCTTAACTGCTGCATAGGAAAATAATAAGGTAAAATTACATTTAAATAAATAAATAAAGCAACTGCATACAGTTCTGCCTGTGCCCTTTCTGGCTAAAGATGAGGGCAGGCAGCTAGTTATTTCAGACAGACCCCATATTAACTTCTTGACCAAGCTAAGTGAAGTACTGCCAAGTATTAAAGGGAGAAGAAAGGGATGTAAGCAGCTCGGGTACTTCCTTTCTAGGGATATTTTTTACCAGCGCTGCAATTCTGCAGGTCTTACTGAGGGAACTGATGTGTTAGGCAGAGTTCAGCAACATCCTGGTTTTACCTTCTGCGCTGAACACCAACCCAGAGAGGGCTGATGGCAAGTGGCACATAGGCTGTTTGTCAGGAGGCTATGTAAAATAGTGAGAACACCTTGTGACGGTGATTAAAAAGCCATGATGACTACTTTCCTCCCTAGCCGGACTTGTTTCTAGCTAGACATACTCTGCTTTCTCTTCCAGGCTGCAGCAACTGATGTTTGCCCGCTCACAGCCCCAGCAGGCTGCACAAACTGCACTGAAGTTACCACAGCACAGTATCAGAAATTATTCTGTCATCTCCATTAGACACTTCGGCAGAGACCAAAACCCAAATTTTAGAAGCATAGTAATATATACACCCCCTTCATAACAAAAAATCTGTCCTGATGCTGCTCATGCCAGTGCAAGGAAACTTTGTTCCCTAGAGCGCAGCAAAGTGACACCTCCCGCCAACACAAGAGCGGTGCCAAGACATGCTAAAACGGGAACCAAAGAGGAAATTGAAAGTTAAGTTGGGTTCAGATTTTAATTTTTTAAACAAAAAAGTCCTTTATTCTGAAGTGATAAACGTGAAAGTGAAGATTAAATTATGTTCAATTTTACATCATGTGTCTTCGAATTCTTTGGAAAGGTAGAAAGCTGACACAAATCTTCTGCATTAGAATTTATTGCAACAACAGTAATTTCTCTGAGAAGATCTGAAAGCACACACTTCATTTTCTAAAATGCAAATATTTCACTCCTTGCTCAAAGTGTCTGGAGGCTTAAAATAAGAGCAGACATAAACCACAGCAAAAAACCTGTAATATATACTAGCCTCCAAGCATTACTGCATTCGAAATACGTTAGTTACTTTTTTGGTCAGCTCAAAGAAATGTTTGTCCCACCAGCTGATATTTCTCTCCTAAGAGGAAAAAACTGTTCCACAAATCCATTCCACCAAATTAAAGAGTATTAGCAACGTAAGCCAAAATGCAATCAAATCAAGGTGATGATTTATTGCTTATAAATGAAAACTAGAGGATTTATATCTTCAGATGTTCTTTTCAGTAAAAAACTGATATTCTGTAAGATATTCTATAAGAGAATTCAAGAAATTCAGTGCAAACTATTTCTCAATATGTGACGTATGTCACAACTCTGATTTTAGTTCATGATGCAATTTTAGCACATCCTGTTTCCACTCATATACTTCACACAACATAACAGATTTGCTGCAACCACAGAGACATCGTTGAAAAGTTAAAAATTACTTCTCAGGCAAAAGTGCTTTATCTGTACACGTTCTACTAGGAGCTGCTAAATCTCTAGGAACAAAGATACCTCACCAGTATCCAAAACAGACAGCAGACACCCTACAGATGCAATTAGGAACGTTTTCTTGTTCTATAGCTTTCATGGAGGAGAATGCATGTGACACCACCTTTAAGTCAATACTCCCAGCAAGTGTAGTCTGCCATCAGTTCAGAAAACTTCTCTGCAAGAGGGGCACTGACAACGATATGACCAAGTCTAATCACCCATGTCCCATGACGTCAGAGAGTAAGTGCCAGAAGTCTGAAGGACTTAAAGCACCAATACCCTTTCTAGAAATATTTTAAATCTGTTTTAGCTACAAGTAAATGAGTACACTTACGTAGTCAAGAGGAGTCGCAGACAATAAGCACTTGTGAACACAAGGCACACTGTGTGCATCTCAAGGAGAGCACCCAGGTAGGGACAGCTACGCTTCAGCCCCGCTGTGCAATCACCTTCACAAACATCAAACATTCAGTTGGCAGCAGAGAAAATCGATGTGTAACCACAGGCTTAGACCTGGGTCCAGCCAGCACTAGTGCAAGGAAGATGATTTCCATACCTTTATTTCATGCTTGCAGCTTTTTGCCTGTGTCTTAAGAGAAGCACTTATACCTTCTTGCCCTCACTGTATGTCCACTTGGCAGTGTAAGGGCTAAACCAGTCTTACATCAGCGATACTGACAGAAGATTCAAATCATTCCAAAATAACACTGTTCACATAAGCAGCAACTGCAAAATGCCTGAGGCAAAAATGTGTCAAGTTCCAAATTTTAATTATTCAAACCCTGTACTGAAACACTCATGTTCTCCTTTTCCTAAAGCTACCACTTTAATTCCATTTTACTAACGTGAAAAACCTGCAGATCTTCCTCATGAGGAGGAGAATGCTCAGATTAGGAAACTTGCATGCTTGTTTCAGTATAGGTTTACATCTCCTTTACAATCGGATTTTCAGCTCAGCACACTGACATGGGAAGGAAATGTAAGAGAAAAAAAAGATCCTTTAACAAAGCTGGTATCTGCAGTCAGTTCCTCCCAGGAATGAAACACCCGACTTTCCAGGACAGCACCAGATATATTCGTATAAAATATCTTTGTGATAGAAATGAACAAAAGAACAACAGGGCTTCTTTACAGATTTCCTCATACAAGACATGAAATCCTTCTGCGTAGATAGTTGCTATGGTGCAGACTTAAGGGGAAAAAGAGGGGAGATCAGACTTCTTGTTTACAGGTTTCCAATATGCTCCACTTGATCCATCTTGAAATTGAAACCCTTTAGCTTCCTGTCTTTAGGCTGTCAGATGGTGGAGAACAAACACAGTGTTAGCAACTTTACAAAGCTCCCACATGTTCTGCACAGAGCTAGGGAAAAACATCCACATGGATTAGGCAACAGACAGGAGGGACAATATAGTTTCAAAAAGAATAAAAGCCGTACTAAATCCTGAAAGACTTATTCAAGGGAAAAGAGACTTACTCTGGGAACGAAATGCCAGATTATCTCTGAACACTGTCAACACTTCACCACAATGTAACACTGCATGGATCTTTAAAAAAATATACCATCTTGACATTCTCAGGTGAAATTCTGATTCTTCTGAGAACTTCTTACACAGGTTTTATCCCAACAGGTATGCTTGTCTATTTACAGATTCAAGAAGAGTAAGACAAAGGCACTTAGGGTAGGATTCAACTCGCAATAAGACACGAAAAGCATGCAGTCCTCTACAGTCTAAAAAGTGTACAGAGAGATTCAGCTTACTCTACAGCAGACATTTGGGGGCTAATTCAGGTACCCAGACATAGGTAACTGCTGTCAGTTGAAATGTCCTGGCAGTTTCACCTCAATTCCAGTTGCCTCTCCTGTAAACCTTGTATCCATCAGCATTTTGCAATTTTTACCAATGCTTTAGAGATCCTAGGGGACATTTAGTTCAGGCAGATGACCAGAGGGCTACTATCCAGGCACCACTGACTCTACCAAGGACATTTTCAACAGCTATGAAGACAAAGAGCAAAGAAACTTTGCTGTTAACTGTTCTTCATCAATCATGAACAGAATGCATCCTTTATTCTTTTGACAATTGGTAAGAATATAGCTATCACTTGTTGAATACTCAGGCTATTCTTTATCGTGATTTTGGGGCGATGGAAGAGATTTGGCCTTTGCAGTCACTTCTTTAGGGTCTCATGTTTTAAAGAAATTGCCAAATGTAATTTCTTCCCTAGATCCCTTAGTCCCTTGCCAGAAGATCAGACTAGAACTTTTTTGCCAAAACCCTTATATAACCTGTCTGCATGAACTGCCTTAACCAACTTTTTTTTAGTATGGTGTATAAAACCCACTCACACAGAACAGGTCAGTTCTCCCATAGTCAGTGACCAGTCTGGTTCTGTCAAATATTGTGCTTCCACTAAACATCCAGGGTGAGGTAGAAGCAACCACCTGATCCAGGATAATTCCAAGGTTTAGGAACTAAATGATGCAGTCTTTCTAAAATAAGTACAAAATTCCCTGCATGGACAGAGATGCCTTTAAAGACCTCCAGAGGGAGATCCTGTCTAATTTTTGGCCTTTAAATTGCTTTGAACATCCATCTTAGGCATCATCAGTGGCCACACCAGCATCTTGCTACAGCCTGCATATTCAGCTTGGTCAGGTCAGGAATTCAAAACTCAAAAATAAATAGAAAAGGAAACGAGACCTGTGACAACTTTCAAATTCTATGGCAGTTTTCTTGCTCTCTTTAGACTGCCATTTATTTATCCCCTGCCCCAAGTGCTACTGTTTGCCATAATCTATTTCTCTTTCTTTACCTGCTTACTGTTTGAACAAAGTGTAAAAATATTATTTTCCATATTGCCACATATGCCTGGAAAGTTTAACTAATGCCCCGAACCATTTACTCCCCAGTGTTAGCAAACAGCCTAAACTGAAACAGTAGCATCTAATCTGTATTTATGCTTCTACCAGCACCACTAGAAATTTGAAAAAAAGAATAATACACTGGAAGGTATTGGCGTAGACTTCTTTCCATTATTTTTTGGTTCTTCCATCTTCTGGGATTTGTTTCCAAGGAAAGATATTAATCTCCTGGCTGTTAATCCAGGGAACGAGAAGCAGCAGTACTGCCAACAGAAATCAGACCTTCACTAAGGCCAGCCAGACAGAACAACTACTAAGTTTTAAACACCGGAAAAAGTATTGCCCCTTCACGCTTACAGGTACACTTTCCCATTTATTTAACAAGCATCAGAATGATTCTGCTAATGTGGCTATAACCCAGTTCTCATAGCTTAGAGATAAGGGATACTGTGCAAGAAAGGCATCCAGTGCTTCTATAGCTATACTCCTTACACACAATCCACCCAATAGTAAGAATATTTAAGAGAGTCACATAGTTCCCATGGAGAGAGAGCTGAGATCTTGTCAGATTTTATTCCAAATCTACTGAAAACAGAGGAGCTTTTGCCAAGTCAATTTTGGCAAGTGTTTCCAGCATTATCCTGTCTTGCCAAACTGCATTTAGATTTTGCTGGACTTATTTACTCGTTCAGTATGCTCAGAGAAGTAGAACTATTTGTTGCTGTAGAGAATTTGGCTTACTTTGAAGACCCGGAACAACATTTAAAAGACGAATCAGAGACTGACTAACTTAGGAATTTGATCTGTTAACCTCAGCTCATAGCAATAGTGCATGCTAAGTGTCAGAAGTAATCCACAGTGCAGCTACTTCAGGTCTGAGACCGGACAACTCTCTGAACTCTCAAACGACGCTTTTAACGTTTTGTTTTTATCTAGCCAAGTTCCATCCCTCTCAAAAATACCATCCAACACAAGCTGTAAGATGACACTGACAATCCTCTTTAGGGGTCAAAACAGTACAACTACGTTTCATGAAGATAAAAAAAAATCAGCATTCTTTGCTGACTGCATGGAGATGAATCCTCCAAAGGCTTAATTTTCAGAAGACATCAAGCATCCAGTCTCTCTCTCTCAAACACAAAGGTACAGCTCTTTAGGACACCGAAAGTTAAAGGCTGATCTCTCTCACACTGTTGTCCACACCCTCACTCCCCACAGAGCCGGTCAGTGCTCTGCTTCCACCCTGTCAGTGAGGCACGCAGGAATGCTTTTGATCAGATGCATCAGAGGTACACTGGTGACATATTTTGCCTGACAGAGTCATGCTCTACTGCTCAATACAAAAAACGGACTGAAAATATTTCAGTATTTCAAAAACATTATCTGCAGCACTTGTTTTCAAGCTTTTGGTACTGTTTCTCCCATGCTTCTCCATTCCACATTTTCAGCTTTACTAGCTTGCTTTTTCTCTTTTTTTTTTTCTTTGCTGAGCCAGACATTCATTCTTCATGCCTCCTTCTATTCCCCCATCTCCTGACACTGCCCACTGCCTTGCAATAGACAGCAACCTTGCCTTCCCTTTTCCAACACAGAAGCTATGTACTAGGTCATAGCCACGGTCCAACTATCCTCAAAGAACATGCTGCCTTGAAAAAAGTACAAAATGCCACTTAGGCTTGCATTGTGTCACTTTTCTAACTCCTCACTGTTATAAACTCAGCCTGGAGGATGTGTAAACATACCCTACACTTCTGGTTTCTACATGTGTACATGTATGTGTTTCGGTTGCATCCAAGATGAATGGTACCACCTTGCTTCCTGAGAGACACGAGTACAGCACCATATGACCCGCTCCCATCTTCATTGTACCTTTCCAATATTTAATTCACTTGCAAGCTAACAGGAATACCTGAGGATTTCTCTAAAGAAAAAAACAAACCAAGAGAAAATAAAGAATTAAAGCCTACCACTCTCCACCCCAGGGAAACATACCACTCAGTGACTATTCTTCATTGATAGTTTTAAATCTGTTCACCAAATTAAAATCCCTCAGATACATCATATCTAGACCTTTTACTATTTCAATTTGTTCTATCAGGATGTTTGGGTTGCCAAATCTAACATGGTAGAATATATCATAAAGGCTAGTGTTTGTATGAGGCTATCAATCTGCCTGACTTAACATGAAATAAAATAAAAAAGACAATGGCACAAGTGAGTTCCATTTCCTGGTAGGATCTACTCAACTTACCTATTTTGTTCCAAGTCCCATTTCAGTATTTCTGTCCAAAACCACGTCAAGCTGACAGTATACAAGCAGTCGTAAACTCTACTCACCCAGTTAAGACCTGGCACAATTTAGTTTCCATCTGTAATCTGGAGTACACTAATTTTAAATTAGCAATCCCCAGAGTTTTTTATATTACTCCTCTCCAATTCCTTGACACAAGTTATTGGCATCTTCTAAGCTACGTCCTATTTTAATAGCTGTTGTTAAACATCCTCCTGGCTTGCTGAAGTTGAAAGAATGCCATCAACATTTGTATCTGACTTCGCCCCAGCTTTCTAATGACATGCCTGACCAATCTATAGAGTATTGTCTTTAAGCACTACTATATAATTTTGACTTCTACCTGATCATGAGCACCAACATTAAAATCCTTTTGTTTCTAATAAAAACCTTTCTTTCTTTCTCTGACTGTCCAGCTGTCCTCCCTCCATCCATGTCATTTTCTTACTAATTTTATACATTGCTTCATTATCTGCTAATTTATATTCATGGAATAAAAGCTGACAGACATCTATTTAGGGATTTCTTGTGGCAGGAGGAAGGGAAAGAGTATTTTGAAGTGCTGTTTCCACCTCTATTCTCAGACATTTTATCTTTGCTATCTCCCTTGATTGTGGATTCTTCCACAACTAGTAAGATTTTTGTAAGCCATTCAAAAGTGCTACACTTTTTCGGTTCATATTTCATCTTTTCCCTTATGTTGTTCAAAAGCTTTCTACCTTTTGAATTTCTTCCTTTGAGGAAAAAATATTGAATTCATCTGACTACAAACGGACTTCTATGAGCCAAGATATGCACACCTGAGGTAGTTATCCTAGACTGACTTTGAAGCTAAAGGAGAGAAACAAGCAGGGCAACTGGGGACAAGTCATCCCATTCCTAAATACGTATCTAAAACAAAACATATAAAATTGTCATGTAAAAAGGCCTCTCTTTATTCATTAATGTAAGCCCAGAACAGTCCAGCTCACACGTATTTAACTGCAGCACAGCTGTAGTAATTTCAGCAATATGAATGCTTATCATAGCTATTTCCTACCAACTTTCATGAACAATTAGGATCCCCACAGAGTATTCAAAGATAACGATAACCACACTAACCCACTGTGGGACAGAGAAATTATATTTCTAGTGGTTTTCCACCTTAAGACATGACCATATTTATTTTCAGAATGTCAAGAATTCCTATTGGTTTCTTCGTGAAGAAACTTATGTATTCATAAAATAAGCATTTCTGAGTTACTTCACTGATTCACAGATACCTGTATTACTGTCAAATGGCTGCCACCTTTGCTCAGAACTGTATATCTGCAGGGTCTTAGCCCTGGGCCTCATCGAACAAGCTCTGCAGAATATACACAGCCATTTCAGATGGGTCTGACCTGTATCTTTCAAGTACTTGTGAAGATGCTTATGTTCATGCAAGTTTCTCTAAGAAGAGCTGGAGAAGGTTTAGCAGACAGGACATTGTGCCAACTCTGCAGAGCCATGTGAGTGTTGCTTTATATGCTTTTCCCTCTGCTCCTAGTTGGGTCTTGCCCTTGCCCTGTAAATCTAGGACCTAAGCCAGCTTCTGTGCTGTCAGTGCTTTCCATGCGTTACATAGAAGCTCCAATTAGTGGCTAGAGTATCTTAAGGGACATCACCACTCAAATGCAAGACCAAAAGCCCTCATCGCAGGTATGATTTCAAGGAGATAGCAAGTAAATGTGTCTCACATAGGCCTTCTGCCATTTCATCACTGTTTAGTTTAAGCTGTCAAAAACCCCTCTGTATGTTTTGAAAACATTTCAGGATGTTGATGAGGAACATTTATAGTTAGAGAATTAATCACTGCTATGAATCCCAGAATCACATCAGATGTCTAGAAAGGCTTTAAGGTTACATAGCTCTCAACAACCAAAATAAAAACTTCACAGCTCATTCTAGCCCCCATAAATTAAATTGTTGACACACTAATGAGATCCTTGCTCTAAAGGAACAGCAGCATTTGTACCTAATGCAGGCAAACTAAGTATTCAGCTCCTTTATTTTTTTTTAAACCACTAATTGCTAAACAAGAGCTTCAGATGAGCACATATTCAATTGAATAATGTCATCAACTACAGGTAGAATGCTAGCAACTAATTGTATTAAGAAATTCTAGAACACAACACTGGTTTACTCTGCACAGTGTGCATATCTAGGCAATGGGTGGAAAAAAACCCAAGCCATTTACACAGCTTCCTTTGCCTTTTTCTTCTTCTTCCTGNGCGTATGTACACACACACAAACATAAATACAAGGCTGAGTATATCAGCTTTGTATAGGGGAACTTCTTAATACAAGTAGTTTCAAGCACACGTATATAAAGATATTTATAAAGGAACATTAAGGATATACAAGTTGCTACGCAGAATGATGAAAATGTTTCTGGAGGAAGTAAAATGTTTTCATTGTTCTGCGTGGAACAAAGCAGACAGCTTCCCCAGAAATAGCAGCACACATGAGAAATGCGGCTATCAACTCTGCAAAGTCAACACTGCAATATGAAAATATTAATCCTATTCTCTAAGTATACAGAAGGTGAGGAGGGCAAGAGGAAAAAGAGTACTATAAACAGTACTGTAAGAACATATCTTAACAGCCTATGGCCTTCAGCACAAACTCTTCCCAAAGCTTTTACTACAATGAAGTAGTTAAAAAGGTTGTTGACTGATTAACCTTTTATTTCTGAGACCAAAGAAAAAGGTTGGAAAAGGATTGAGAAAGTTCAGGTCCATAATGGAGAATAATAGCATTACAGAACAACTGGACTTGGGAGTTATTTCATGTATAGGCTGGGATGAAGACAAAAGCAAGCAGTTTAAGTTGCATCTAATGAATATAGGTGAGTCAAGGAAAGGCAAAGAGATGAGGGATATGGTGAAAGCAAAGAGACAAGAGATCTGTGCCCAGCATCCTGGAGAGCTAAAAGCAAGTCCTCTGTCCTTACACCAGAAGAGTTACAAAAGGAGTGCAAGGAAGAAGACAGAATGGCTCACAGCTCCTCCAAGTCAATGCTGAAAGACCTACTACTGACTGAAATACACCTGGATGCCCAACAGAGATTGAAAAAAACCTGCTCTGAGCAATATCCCTCTCTTCCACTGATAGTCCTGCCTTGCTACAGGCAGAAGTTCTTGAATTAATTTTCTATGCTCTGCACTATGAAAGGAGGTATGTATTTAATCAAAGGATGTACAAGGAAGGGGGGAAGAAAAAATACTTCAGCAACACAAGACAAAGTTACAGAAAGTATTTCCAATTTATTCACAAGAAAAATCCAAGTGCCAATAACAGGAAGCCTGAATTGGAGGAAAATGCTGGCTATCCGTATTAAATTAAGAGACGTATTGTTAAATAAAAGCAGCTACGTTGACATCCACAGCTAAAAAGATGCCTCAAGCTATCATCTGGAAAAACACTATGTCACTGCATGGCACGTGGCTTCCTTCCCATATCCTTTGTTCATTTATTTGTTTCATAATGACTATTTGAAGCTTCAGGAAAAAACCAAAACAGCCTGTATATGTCAATAGGAAAAAAATGGAGTTCATGCATCTTGGTCTATAAATTATTGCTTAAAGGGAAAAAAGTTATATGCCAAATTCAACTCAATTCACTTCAACTCAAAAGAATCATCCTTTCTAATTCAGTTTTTTTTAGTGGCACAGGATTAGTTCATCTTCTTTTATTCTGTTTCTAAACAAAACAAACATATTGTTTAATGCTTATTTCACACATAATGAACAAAGAGAACTTCTCAAGAAACATGGCGATTAAACACTCACTTTTCAAGCAAAGAGTTAAAGCACGTAGCTGAACAAAATAGTTTTGAGTGCAGCTTGAGTACGAACAGCCGCTCAGTACCGAAAGCTTTCCATTCATATCATCAACTGTATTTTCTTCATAACAAGTGCATATGTAGGCAGATGGATTGTGCCATCTCCAACAGTTGCCCTGCCATTTTAAAGATGATTTCCATAAACAGCATGCTGATGTAAACAGCGCTGGTTGACTTTCCCCTTTCACTTCCCTCCTTCCTGGCTGGCAGACACAATTTCCGCAGAGTCAAAACTAAGACCCCCTCAGACAAGACCGGCTCTTCTCTTTCAAACAGGGCTGGGGAGCGAAACAGCTTTTTAAGAATACATCGTTAATTCAGTAGATGGACAAAGAAGGCTTGACTTGACCTACCCAAATCTGAAAGCCAGGGCCTGAAAACAACACCCAGCTCCCCAGGGAGACAGGGACCTCAACAAGTACCAGGTAGGACAACCTACACCAATATTTAAGGTAAGACAAAGCTAGCAGCCAGCTGCTATTTCAGACAGAAAAAAGGGCCACTGCTCTAACACTCTTGCACTGCATTTGCATGGCCAGGTATTGGTAGCAGTGGAGACTACAGGGGTGGCTTCTGTGAGAAGCTGCCAGAGGCTTTCCCCATGTCTGGCAGAGCCAATGACAGCCAGCTCTGAGATGGACCCACTGCTGGCCAAGACCGAGCCAGTCTGAGAAGGCAGTAGTGCCCCATGAAAACATATTTAAGAAGGAAAAGAAGTTATTGTGCAAAACTAATTTGGCTCAAAGAAGAGAGGAGTGAGAATATGTGAGAGGAACGCTATGCAAATACCAAGGTCAGTGGAGAATGAGGAGGAAGAGGTGATCTAGGCACTGGAGTAGAGATTCCCCTGCACTCTGTGGGGATGCAGAGATCCACCCTCAGCCTATGAATGAGACCTACACCCGAGCAGGTGGAAGCCCAAAAGATGCTGTGACCCTGCTGGAAGTCTGTGCTGGAGCAGGCTCCTGGCAGGGACCCACAGACCCATGGAGAGAGGAGCCCATGCTGGAACAGGTTTCCTGGTAGGACTTGTGACCCTGTGGGGGATCCACACTGCATCAGGCTGTGCCTGAAGAACTGCACCCTGTGGAAGAGTGACCTGTGTCGGAACAGTTCATGACGAACTTTAGTCCATGGGAAGGATTCACGTTGGAGAAGTTCAAGGAGAATTGTCTCCCATGGGAGGAATCCCATGCTCGAGCAGGGGAAAGACTCCTCTCCCTGAGCACCATCAGGAACAACCTGTGATGAACTGATTGTAGCCACCATTCTCCATCTCCCTTTGCCACTGTGGAGGATGAGGTAGAGGCTGGGAAGGAGGTAGGAGTGGAGGAAAGGTGCTTTTAAGGTTTGTTTTACTTCTCATTATTCTGCTCTGATTTTGAATGGTAACAAATTCAATTAATATCCCCAAGTTGAGTCTGTTTTGCCCGTGACAATACTTGGTGAGTGATGGCTTTCTGTCCTTATTTCAACTCATGAACCTTTTGTTTTATTTTCTTTCCCCTGTCCAGTTGTGGAAGGGAGTGATAGAGTGGCTTCCATGGATGCCTGGCATCCAGCCAGGGTCAAACCACCGTAAATTCTTCTGAAGTTTAGCCCTAGCAGTTTTTAAGAGGTAGCTGGCAGAAGAGCAGGTTACGTGTCTGAAGCGGTTTTCTAGAAAGAAAACTCCTCACGTGCGTGTAGTGTGATTAGACGCTGAAGAAAACAGTCCCAACACACTGCTACGTTTTCCAAGAGGAAACATGCTGAACTTTGAGACGGTACGTAATTCAGGAAGAAGAGTAATAGAAGGGGTATTGAAAGAATTTCCTGCCAAAGCACAAATATTATCAATATGTAAATCTTCACAGGAGGTACTTAATGCTTTTGATATTAAATACTCTGCCTATGCAAGTCCTTTCCTATTGCTCAATCCTCTTCAAAACTATTGCGAAGCTTTCCAGATGAGGAGATTATGTCAAGAATCCTCTGCCTAGATGGCATTTCTCAAGTGCATCCAAGTCTCATAAATTTCATTGCAAGGTCACTTAGAAAGTTCTCTTGGTTGTCAATAAAGCCAGTTTTAAGCCCAGAAAGACTCCTCTGAGCACTTGTTATTTGTTAAACCACAACTCTGTTCATTACTATTCTAATTTGTCAACAGTAACACCCACCTCTATCATTCACAAATGTAACCTGACTGTTGCCAGTAATTCCCATTTCTCTTCTGCCATAAACACCAAAAATTCAGCTACTTCTACAACGTGTGTAAGCCATACCCTAAACAGCTACCTTGGCCCTGAATTAAATTTTCAGTTCTTTTAAGTCAAGTGCTGTACTTGTTGAATTTTCTTTTTCTGAGTTTAATACAAGCTTTTCAAAGTCACTCAGATCTGCAAGAAAAGGCTTTTGGAAACTTCTGCCCATTTCACCTGCTCTGTCTGCAGAGAAAAAATGATCAACCTAAAATCACAGCTTCACCAGTGTCTGTCCTAATTTCAAACCCATATACTATCCAGCTAAACCATCATCTTTCAACACATTTACAGTCAAATAAATGACTAAGAAGATATGTCTTCTGTCTTCCCACATTTTAATTAGCAAGCAACTCAGAGCCACCTACAAATGCCCATCCCTCTGCCCTTCCCCTCTCGCTCTTCCCATTTGCCCCCCCCAGCCACATCATCTAAATTCCACTTTGATGCCACTAGTCTCGAATCAGATTATAAATCCTTTTTGGGAGACCTCACACCTTACTATGAACAGTAAGTGTGCAAGATGATGTACAGTGCTAATCCTAACAAGGATTAGCATTACTTCAAGCATTACTGAAATACAATATAATTTGAACCTGACAAGTACACACACCTTCACTGAATGATATTTGCAAAACACAGATTAGGGAAGTTTCTCAAATACAAAATATGGGGGTTTTGACATTGCAGATACTGTTTTACCTACCTACATGACATTAATTTTTTGTAAGAACTCTCACCAGGACATTAGCTCCTTTACAAAATAAGTCAGAAAGTCTAGAAAGTCCTAGGGTATATGTATCTTATGTGAAATGTAAAGGGGCAGATTCATGTTTAGATTATGCCCTCTCATACTTTTATACAAACATGCATATAAATATATTTGAGAAAAAGGATCCTGACAACAAGAAAAAACCAAAAGCATAGATATTTAACATATGTACCAAGCAGATGCATATCTTCTCTATGTGCTCTCAAGAAGGAATACAGGAGTGCTTTCAGTATCAACTTAAATCAGTTGTGTGCTACAACCTCACTGCTCTTTTTCTGGTATGACAGCAATCATCATTAAGTACTGTCCCAATCACATAAACTGTTCTCTGTGTCTTAGGGTCGTATTTTAGCAACAGGGTCCACCCACACATGTAATTAGTTGGCAGGACTGGAATCTTGAAATTGCCTCAACTGACTTCTAGAAAAGTATGAAAAGTATGAATCAACTTTTAGCACTTCCTCCTTTTTTTTCCCCCCTCTCTTAGAAAGGGAGGGTGAAGGGGAAGATCACTGAACCTCAAACAGCCGAGATGCTATGATATGCCAGAGGTGAACCCGGACACATGAAATCTCCCTGACCTCCTCATAATTTTTCAGGGTTGGGCCTCTTCCAGGAAAAATAAATTTTCAATACTTCCCCCCTCTCCACCAAGGTTTCTCTTACTGGTGAATTTCTAGCTTCCAGAAGTCCTTTAAGTGATTATTTCCTACAAGGTTTAGGATTTCAAACTCTTAATGAACCATTGCAGAGATTATAAAGATGTGAAATAATCTTGTGAAAATTTTCTAGTGGAGTCTAAAAACAAAGCCAAGTAATCTGTACAACCAAGCAACTCTGAAAACTTAGAACTGAGTTTGCAGTTAAAAATATAACCTAATTCCATTTCTGATTCTTCCTACCATAGATTGAACGATTTCTAGATATTAAGACACAGACATCACAATAAAGATTAAGCAGTATGTAGAAGAGTTTGGCCTAATTCGTATGCCTGTGATAAACGGAATGAAAGTTTTAAACAGACAGCTATGTTTTAGGTGTCAAACATTTCTTGACGTCTGTGGCAGTTGGCAGCTGCAAACATCCGACTGAAAGCCCCATCTGCTGCTTCACAGCTTCCAGTCGAGGATGTTTACAGTCGCTCACTGTCAACAGCAATACACATTCCTTGGCTGTTTATTTTATATTATTAACATGCAGAAGCCTCCAAGCAGGTTAGTTAAGATCACTACAACTTCTGTTGCTGTGTTGCTGCCCGCAGATGTACACGGGACTGTTTTTACAGTATTTACTAATGAAACAAAGCACAATTTCCAGAGGAACATTTGCAAACAGCCAGGCATATTTTCTAGTCAAGCATTACACTCCTAGTATTATGTTGCCTATTTTACGCCCAGTAAGAATTAAGCAAAGATGTACAAAAAGAGCAATTTGCTTCCACTGTTGTATTTGTTTTTGTTCTCCAAGAGACTTGAGCAATCCTGTCACATTCATACAAAAACTGCATTACTCTACAACAAAGTTCACTTATCAGCACAGCAACTAAAGATAGTAACTGGCACAAAAATAGAACCAAACCCTTCCTAAGGGTATTTCTCTAAAGTGTCTGGGATGGCTTCCTTCCCCACAGAAAAGTGGGTGCAAGGAAATTATATGATATTAGAAGTCAGCTTACGCAAGATTTGCTTCTAAATAAAACCATGGAAAAAACCCCACCACCCAGCCCACAGGGGACTGTGGGTAAGAGGGAAGAAGTTGTATAGCAAGCTCTGCAAAGGCTTCAATGAAGTTCAGACCTGCTACAAGACTTCTACAAATTATCTGAGCTAACCAGTTGCTGCTACACTTCACGTAGAGTTGGCAGAAAGGCATTTCTCACCAAATGAAAAAGCCAAAAAGATTTGGCATAACAGCATCTCGGTTGTACAGTTCTGCTGTTTGTTTTTTGTTTTATCTCCCATTTCCTTATTAAGTTAATGATGGAGAAAATTAAAGATTAATCACTCAACTATTTTTCTGAAGTCATATGAAACCGCAGCAGGCAAGCAGAGTGATTATATCACTCTAATTAGAAGGTGTTTTTCCTTGAAACTTTCTTACCCCCAAATGAAATTACCACACTGTAAACCGAGTAGGTTATGAAAAGACTGTAGCTGGAACACAGAAGCCTGCGGCGTATTTACTCAAACTGATAAGTGTGAAGGATCTCCATAAATCACTTTCAAAACTCAGGGTTATATTTTCTATACTAAGGTTAAGAAAATTAATCTTTCAGGCAGCAGGTGAAAACAAGCAGAATTATGCTGAGGCCTTTCCCTTTATTCAACATCAACTTTGAGCTACTAAAGCTTCCTAGGAAATCACATTTTCTCAATGGGTCAAGTCACTAAGGAAACAAAGCAAACTTTATCAGTGCTGCACAACTCTACATTCCAGGAATTCCTAGCACTTGGCATCTATATACCACACCAGAGCCACAGGATCCACTCACCCTCTCCTAAGGAGAGCTACCATGACAAGCTATGAAACTGTCAGTAAGGTCCCCAACTTTTCACAAGTTTGGCAATACGAGGAGGTACTGGCCATTCCTGTGAGAGGTCTACTGAAGAACAGGACAGTAAGAAAATATATTTACTATAACAACACTCCAGGAAAAAAGGAAAAGGAAGTTCCTCTTTTGGCAAGTTCCATCTTATTTATCACCAATCAGCTAAGAAAAACACCTAAATCACCTTGTAAAACAATATATATAGATAGTAACAAAAAAAAGCCAACAAAAAACCCCCTCAAATACAAAACACTGATTGCAGAATGAAAGTATTTCAGCCTAATTACACCTAGTCATGACACTAAAGTTATCTTTTAATTTGTAAATACACTGGCCTAATATCTACAACTTAAAGGGGGAAAATGTAGGGAGCCTACAAAGTGGAATTAATTAGATGAAGGACATTATATCAGCAGCAATATGCAATTCCACTCCATATATGGCTACCTTTCCATTTTAAAAAACACAAACAGATTATGTCTGTGTGAAAGTCAAAACAAGGTCAATCTAAAACTGTGAGCCACTTTGTCACACGGTATGGACTGTTATGCAGAAGAAGGCAATGAGTCGTCTTTACCACTCTGATATTTAATTTGCAAAGTATTCCTATAGAGGTGTTCAGTAAGAAAGTGTCCAAGACTCAAACAGCAATCAACAGGGCTTGATACATGTTGATCTTGATAAAGCAAAACATACCTGAACAAATACAGGTAAGACAAAAAGAACAACATTCTAACTTTTCGATGTCTCTGTGAATTTATAGTTCATGTCCCAGAAGGAGAAAGGGGCAAACTGGTAGCACCTAAGTCCTGCTCAGTGAAAATAAAAGCTTTCCACTGCTTTTCTCTCATTCCCCTGAAATTTCTAAGTCAGATGAATGGATTGTTGGTGACAAAGAAAGAACTACAAAAACAAACAAAGGAACTAAACCAAAACTTGCCGAGTGCTCCTAGAATTCAAAAACAGGACCTCTGCCTTTTCTGTTACCTTCCAAATAAATGAGGTGATAGGGTGCCTCAGACAGGTAAATTAGTTTTTAATCATAGCAGATTAACACTGGAATATCAATAGATAAAAATGCAAATTAAAAGCTACATAGAATTTGCAAAAACTTGACTCATGGCAATTATTTCCTAAGTTGCTTTATAGTTTACATTTTCAAATTTGCTTGTCAAAAACTTTAAGATCATCATTAAATATGGGAAAATATTTTTCCTCCTCTTCCTGTCACTGACAGCACAGGAAGATTAAGCGCACATTACTTCTATGAACTCAAGTTCACAGCTGTTATGATACAGCGCGAGTATCTCCAACTGTTGCAGATGAATCCAATTCTCCCAACTGCATTTGAGCTCTAAAATGCCCGAAGCAGCAGGCTCCCCCTACACTAAGCAGGCAGTTGCAGACAAGCAGTTGAAATTACACACCAAACGAGACACAAAACATCCAAACGTTTGGGAATGAGACGTCAAAACTATTGGTAAAATCATGAACAACATGTAGTGCCTAGTTTTCTTGAGCCTCTTCCCAAAATTCTCTCCTCAATGTCTAATCATTAAGGATTTTAATCAGCTTTTAATCCACCCAAGTGAATGACTACGACAGTGCACCTCACTAGCAATACGTCTGCCGAAAAAAGCCCAAGAACTTCTTGGATATCAGCTGATCCTACTTCAGTCCCCTCCATAAGAGATACCCACACCTCCAGGGAGAATTACATTCTTCATCCACCATAGACTGCTCCTCAGATTTCCGGGAATCTGTATCACATACATGAACAGAAGTTATTGTAATTCCAGAAGTTCAGCAGTTCGGATCACATAGTTCTCATTATTAGGACTGTCTGCAAGAAGTCAGATAGCTTTTAACAACCGTTATTACAACTGCGTCCCTTTCTGGTACCGTCATTTAAAACTTCGAATGTGTTTAAAGTGACACACTTACTACTCCTGAATGCAGCTGTCTCTCAATTAGTGTAGATAAAGGTTAACTGCTAAGGCAGCATAAGTATTCAGAAATGACACTGAAGAATTTAAATTTTCCACCAGAGGTAGGCATAATGACTTCTTATTTACTATATTAAGAAACGTACAGATTACCAAAACCAACCAACAATCGATCTCAGATTAAACATCATTTCAGAAAAGCAAAATCCCCAGAGCTTTTAAGATGGAGAAGAATTTATTCATGCAATCATTCTAGAGGAAGAAGGACATAGAGAACCCCCATGAAGATGGATGAACAAACAGATACACAAGACAGAATTACAATATTAGGCAAAACCCAAAAAAAGAGAGATTGAGAGGAGCATAGAAAGAACACAATAAGAACTAAAGTAAACCAACCTAAAGTAGAGGGAGAATACACACATGACAGCTCTGAAATCTCAGTTATGAGCACACAACAAAAGCAACAGAACTGCAGGACGTAGCACTTAACTGAAATGTATATACTAAAAACATATTATTTCTCAATTTGCACTCCCGACACCTTGTGAAGGTACTTGAACCCATTCTGTATGTGCCACACGAAACAAAGATGCCTTTGATAAACACATCTCCACCAACCAGCTACAGCAACAAGTGAAGGCTAAAAGAGGAGTATGAGCACTGTTTATGCTCTGCTATAGCATCAGTGAACAGTACAGTGTTGTTTACTCCTCTCCATTTCAATGCCATGAGGGAATCACTGTGAAGCCTGCAAACTTTAAGTACTGGCCAGAAAGGAAGATGCAACAGGTTCAACTATCCTTGGGTACCAGCTGGCAGCAGTGGGCGACACCCAGGTGGTTCAAAGCATTCCTCTCCTTGTCGGCAGAGCCAAGTGCTGTGCCAGCTGCTGTTCCACGAGCAGAGCAGCATCCGGCCTGAAACCATGCCTAACTAACTATACATCGCTGCGTCAACTCCCAGTGCAGAACCATTAAGTTCGTGGCTTCCCATTTCAGATAAATACAAAGACCATGTACTGGGTCAGCACAAGAATAAAGAGCATATATTAGACCAGAAAACAGCCCCCAAGGGTAGTAACTTCACAGAGTTTTATGGGAGAAGCATTGTCCAAGAGAGCATAACATAACAGATCCCAAGCTTAGCAAGGAACATTTACTTAGATTTAACGGTGTGAACAAAATACCTACAGCAGACAACTCATTCAGCTGCACTGTCCATTTTCAAAGGGAAGGCAAAACACAGCTGCAGTGATAAGCCTCTGGCACAGGGGACACATTACAGGCATGGTACATAGCTGAGATCCCTGCACACAGGAGCAGACATATGTTGGGCTGACCAGAATCATGTTCAAACACAAAATTCTGCCCCAACATCCTCCAAGAATTTCTAGAACACTTTTGTCCTGTATTTTGCAAACTGTCTCCTAACTCACATTTCTTATTTCCTTTATTCAGGACATGTAATTTGTGCTGAAGTCACATCCCTGGGGAACTATTTCATACACTGCTTCACTCTTGAGAAAAGCATGGACTTTAACTCTGATCCTTGTGTTGCTCCAGTGACTCACACCCCACATGCTACAAGTTTACCCTCATACTTCCAATTTCAGGGTCAGGCTGTTAATGCAGGAATCAGTTCTGCTTGCCTACAGGTAGGACACTGCAGCCATCCCAAATTCCCTGCAAATACAGGGAAGGCCATTTTTTACTTCCCATCAGTCCTGCTCTCATTTAGAGCTCAAACACACAACTGGGACATAAAGACTCTCAAAATAATTAGCACAATTATAATGTTTGTCCTTCATCCCCAGCAGATCAAAACAAATACAGCCTCTGACCACAACACTACTGTAACTTAACGTGCTCCACAGCGAACTGCACAAGCCCCGGATGTTGCAGAAGAGTCTGCAAGGGTTCAGCTTACACATCCTTACCTATGAGGTTGTGCAATGCATTGATTACTCTTGTCCCAAAGGTACTTGAACATTACCAGAAATTAGTTCTAGATGAAAGAGAACTTCTGGGTACCATGTGAGGCAAAACATCCACTAAAAGTGTGCAGAAAGCAACTTTGTTAACAACACCATGTTCTAAAGTAATTTAGAAAAGGCTTGTTTATTCATAGCACTACACAAGTAAAACATAACAGCAACATTTAAAGAACAAAACTAGAGTTCATGTGCAGCAAATGCCCTAACCTTTGCACACATACCGACTGGGGCAATACACCTACTCAAGTCCCATTCTTCTTCATTTATTTCCAACAACCTCCCCTTTTCTTGGGTGTGACCAGGCTTATGAAATGAGGGAACAGAACGAGGCTGAACATCAGTAGTTAAACACTTGCTTGTTCCCACAGTTTGAAATTAAACACTCTGACCTATCAGATAAAATGCTGACATCATACTGACAGGGCCATGAACCTGAATCTTGTTAATGTTAACCTGTATCCTCATCACCGTGAAAAGGTCTTTCCTCCCAACTTTTCAGAAGCAGAAGCTACAAGAGACTAATAAGCACATGATAAAAAAACACCCACCAAGTTAAAAGACAGGCACCATTCAGTCCTACAAAGCAAGGAGAAAGCATCAGACTGACCAGTGAAGCAAGAGGAGAGAGGGCTTTACCAGCATAAACGCCCTAGCTAAGACACTGTGGAAGCTCCAAAGTGCTCAGAAAACTACCACACAGTAATCAACACTGACATGCCAAAGAATGCTCTCACTAGAAAGTTCTTCAAGAGGAGAAGGCAGAGTGAGCCCCTCTGGAACAGCTAACACAGAGCTGCATGTGAGAAATGACAGGTAAGAGGAGGGCACAAAGGGAGAAGAAACCCCTACTGTTAACTTCAGACATTGGAAACTTAGAATTATCCTTCTTCCTCACCGTAACCCCAGAGTTTTCAGCGTAAGTCACAAAGAGTTACTCTAAATGCTGCCCCCACACAACCTTCCACAGATGCCAACAGGTTGTGTTTTACTGCATTTTACTCCTGATAGCAGAAATAACTGCCCCGAGATTACAGAAAAGGAACAGAAAAAGAAACAGGACACATATGAAACCATTTTCTATTAAAAACCTCCCACTTTTTTGATGGTCAATAGTGAAGAAAATCCCTGGTGGATAAATATAGATTTTGTAGTCAACTAAAAATTAGAGCTATGAGCATGTCGCTTGACAGCTCCAAGAACAGCTCTCAGTTGCTTAGACTCACAGAAAGTTTATAATCAACTTGCTGCAAAAGCTTTAATTTAGAACATGTGTCACTTAGGAAAAACACTGAAGCAAGACCTGACTTTATTTTTCAAATGTCTTAACAACTAATCCCCTTGGGATTATGTCAGGCACGTCACATTAGGATGGTTTGGGCTCACCTTGACCAGCGAGTATGTTAAAATGCAACTAAACCTGTCTACATTTGCACTCCAACTTCTAAAATTTCAAATGGTTACAGAGGAAAAGCATCTGCGGATCTAACGCTAATCAAGAACACACTATCACGTGTTTTATTCAACATGAAATGTCACAGGCAGAAGCAGTCTTACAGAATAATGTAAAACTTATTTTTTACACACCTGAATTTAAAAGAGAAGGGGAAACTTTTCTGCACAAAAATCTATTTGCTGTGGTAGGCTGCTATTGTAAAAGGTATATTTATACAGTAGAAGCTTTTGGTGCAAAGGATTACATATGCAAATGACTGAGTTAATAAACTAGAGCTGAGAATGAGCTTTTCCTGTTCCTGTTAATTAATGGCCCGGTGCTACATTCCTTTCACGCAATGCCATAATCTTCAGAGAATGAGTTCACATTATCTTCCTCAAAGTAATCTAGGAATGCAGATAGAAAGAACATCAACCATCACCTTCATAAGACTCTCCCTCTTAACCCTCAAGGGTTTAGGTGACTAATAAAGTTTGAGATATTACTAAAACTTTAAACATCCGTTCTTGGCTGCTACTACCCTCCGAGCACACAGCTTCCTGCCAGCGGGTACTTGTACCAGCACCGAAGCCTTCGTAACATTGATTGAACCAATACTGCACGTCCAAACCACCACGTGGTTCTCCAATCCCCTGCTCACTCTGTCACTCCTCAACGGCTGGAATGCAAGAATGTGCAACTTCCAGATCTGTCCTTTATCCCAACCATAAAATAAGGAGTTTGGGAATACACCAGCTGCACCAGAAACCCTTTTGTACAATACAAACACTAGCACAAGAAGAGTTCAGGTTTAAATCCCCCTCCAGGCCTGTCTCAGCCACAACCCAAAACTTGCCTTTTGCTCCCCCAGTTGAATGCCTGTGCCCATGTGGTGATGCCATCCATGCTTTGACCACTGCTTTCAACAGAAGAGGCTCGGACCAGGAGCTTCTGCCACCCAGGAGAGCCACCACATTCAAATCACCACCCCAAATCAGTAAGATGACCTCTTTGGAAAAGAGGACCCTGCTCAGGCATCTCATTCCAGGACAGTGTTTGCAACCGCAAATAACAAATGGACTGACACCTTCACCTGGCCAGACCCAAGACTTAAGCCTCTATAAAAGCTAAGCTGCAGAGCAGATCTCCCTCTACACGTCCCGCTGGTCCCCGAGGCTCTGATCGTTGTCCTCTGAGGTGACAGAGAACACCTTGCACGGCCGTTTCCTGCAAGTCACACAGACAAAGCGGGTGCCAACTCTGGGCTACGGGCATCAGGGCAGCTGCAGGTCAGGCATCTGCACACTCCAGCCCTTAAGCCATCCTGGATGTTTTGCCTCCTCCTTCTGTCAACTGTACAGAAAGTACAGACATGGTCTCGGCACATTTATCTTCACTCAGCTTTCTAAAGAATCGGTGAAATGAATCACGTGTGGCACTCGTACCTATTCTACTAAAATAAACACAACTCAACCACAGGATCACTTTTTAGTATTCAAAGCACTCGCGTGTCGGTGGACACAGCCCTGATGAAAATACTTGCTCAGATGACAACCCCTCCCTCTGCGGGCTTTAACAGCTCCTGACCCAACGCAGTGTCAGGGCAGTGACTTGGCGGCAAATGCACCTTGAACATCACATCTGTCTTCACAGTTAGGGGGGGTGGATTCCAGCACAAAAGCAGCATTGACAAAATAGCTTAGAAAACTACAACAGCAATGCCAGGTCTCTAACTTTATAAGTAGATTTATAACTAAGAACAAGAGCCATTAATTAGTTTTCAATGGTAACAGCAAAGAGCTAATGATGTATTAGGAACCACTGACACTGCATTTAACATTTAGTATTACCCTCATTTCTCACAAGGTGACAGACAGACTTACAAATTCATGATAAGACACAAGAGGTCTCAACACAGAAAAACTATTACCAACTACATTAACCTCATCGGGAAATCTATCCAGAAAGGGAACCCAATAGAAATTAATCTTTACCCAGATCTTTTGACAGTGAGCTCATAAGTAATGCTTCCATTCCCGGTAGCTGTAGGAGTTTGAGTTACAACAAAGCTATGGACAACAGCCATAAAGAGGTAGCGTGCATTTTAACACGGGTATATTAGGTTTGACTTTAAGAGCCAAGGTTTTGGAGGGGAGAGGGGAGTTATCTTCTGCAGTCAACCTTTTTAAACTCGGCCTTCTCCATTCAAACAGCTGGCATATAGAAGAGCTTCAAACATAAAAAGCAAAGTGACCTATTGTGTTTTGACTCAAAGTAGCTACAGAAGTAACCTTCAAGGTTACCTTGCCCTATGTGCGGCCTCAGGAAGGAAAAAACCACAGTTTCAGCAAAGGAATTTCTTGCCTGGCTGGAGGCCACACCCGCCACAACAACTGATGGCAGGAAAGCATTTGGATTCACAACTCTACCCGTAGCACCCAGCCGGAGGCGAAGCAAAACTTTCTCATTTTTGGAGAAGAAAAGAAACTCTTGCTCAATAAGTAGCAATTATGCTGCAGAATTTATATGCTGAGCACGGCTGAATGTACGAGCACCAGATCAGTCAACCATAGCTTTAGTGCTTTGAGTATGATTAACAGAATGAACTTTCAAAGGTCAATTAAATGTCAACACATTAAAGAGATATTCTTCTTAAGCTGGGGCAATGTGTAACAGTACCTTCCAGAGCTGCTGTGCACTTTCACCTTAAAATTTTACCCATCTTATACTTACATGTGCAGATATAAAGATGATAACTAATTAACCTTTGACAGGAAATAATGGCTATTTACGCTCCTGGCTTTTCTATCACTAAGCTGTCTTTATTACTTGTGTCTAACCAAGTACACAGAGACACTTGCCCCAAAATTTCATTTCAACTGTTGAGGGTGTGAGCAAAGTGAGAAGAAAAGGAGCAAGAGCAGTTTGAAAGTCTAATAACTTACTAAATGAAAATGAGAAGAGGCTTTTGATATGCAATTGAGCTGCCTCGATGTAAATCTGGAGGANGGGGGGGGGGGAGGACGGGACCGTAACTGAATTAATTATGAACGCATTAATCATGACTTTAGGCAGCCCAGTGATTTATCTCTTCACTTCTCAACATTTCTGAAAATTCAAACTTCAGCTGACTAGCTCAGGACAACTTAAACGCTGAAAAGCTGAACGCTCAGTACGATTCATTTAAGTCACCCCTCAAACCGGATGCTCAAATCATGAGTTAGTTTAAAAGTTTAAAAAAAAAAAAAGAGGTCTCCATCTCAGTACAAACTAGAAGGATCAAAATCCCGACCAAGGCCTCACAACAGTACCATAATCGTTCTGACATGAGCAATATTTATTCAAGACCAGCGCTAAAGAATAATTTGAGAGTTGAGAAAAACCAGCAGAGAGCCGCACTCTGTGCAGACGCCAGAAGAAAACGGGCTGCAGAGTTTTCCTTCCACAAGGGCAGCGGTCCTGGCACCTCTCCACAGGTAGGTTTGTAACTCCACGCAATTTTAGGCAGAGTTTGTTAGGAGGTTCCCTGACAGTCCCGGCAGGTTTTGAGCCAGGTGCCGCGGGTAGCGCACGGCGACGGCTCTCCCCAGACTGGGGCCAGGACGGACAACCTTCCAAGTTCCTAAAAAGTTTCCAGACGCGGGGGCTGCCTGAGCCCCACCGGCTCCGCGGGGCCCGCCGGGCACGGCCGCCCCGTCCTGCTGCACCTGCGGCCCCGGCCGGAGCCCCCGGAGCTGCG
>VZTA01009008.1:232382-269980 GCA_013398855.1 Mohoua ochrocephala | reverse complement strand
CCTGAGGGGCCCCCGCGGCGCCGCCCGGCCCGGCCGGCCTCGCCCGCCTGCCCACAGACTCGTTCCGGGAGGCGGCAGGGTCGGAGGGGAGAAGGACTTGCGGACAAGCAGAGTGACGTCCGCGCTGGGGGTCCGGAGAGAGGAGTTGGTAGAGACTAAAAGCCTCCCTTGACTGGCCCTTACGTCAGTTTTGGGCTGTAGGGAGCACCAAGTCCCTTATATACCCAGGAAGTGAGCAGAAGAAATGGTAGTGATAATTCAGAGGTGAAAACCGCCGCCTTGGGGTCTCACTGTCTTTCCCATGACTGTCACGGAATTACCACGATTTGAGATCACCCAGTCCGACCGTCCACCTGGCGCTGCCACTGTGGCCCTAAACCACGTCACCCAGCAGCACAACCAGAGACTTCTTGAGCACCTCCGGGGGTGGTGGCTCCACCACCTCCCTGGGCAGCTATTCCAGTGCCTGACCACCCCAACGGTGAAAAATCCTTTTTCTCTTATCTAATCTGAATCTCCCCTGTCTCACCTTAAGGCCACTTTCTCCAGTCCTCTCACTATGTTATGCTCATTTGGTGACCCACAAGTATGCTCCATTCAGTCCTACCAGGTAAGTCACAGTTATGCACCTCCAAACTGGATATGTTTATTGTTTATTCTCAAAATACATATTCTTATTGCTTGGTGCTTGAACTTCTGTCATTATTCCAGTCCTCAGGTTCAGGCAAACCCTTTTCCAGCTTATCCTGATCTTTCTCCTGGCTGTTTCTCTCAGCTGTACCATCGGGAAATGTCACTGGTGCACTCCATAATTTAGTGCATGGATGGACCTGTTGAACTTCAGATAGGTGTGATGCCCGATCCTTCTGGAGCTTCTTTCTGTGAGGGAGCGCTCACTCTGTGGCATCTCCTTTCAGCTAACTTCTTACCCATGCTGCAGCATCTCACCAACCCCTGTAACAGCTTTCTGTGAAATCACGTACCAAACACTGACTGAAGTCTAGTCATGCTGAATCTCCTGCCTTCTCCTTATTCAGGAACTTTCCTCTGCTCACACAAGGTACTGGGTTTGCTTCACAAAATATACCTTTGGTAAAGTCCTGTTGCATTTTATCCGACTTTCCACCTACTTGCACCTATTTAATTGCATTCTCCTTACATACTTGCTCTCAATCCTTACTGACTAATGGCAGCAGACCAATAGTCTGCAGTTGTTGGTGCTGATTTTGAATGGTGGCAGTAAAAGCACACTGGTGGGTACCCCGTGTGGGCTTCCTCCTGGGAAGAACATCTGACTCTTGCCCTTTGATGACAATTTCCATGGTAGAAGTCCCACACCACAGATATAATAGCAATAGAGCTAATTCCTGCTTGTATGCCATACACTGTGTCTTGTCGCCGTGGAAGACTCATCAATATTATGATTAACAAAAATAGATTTGGCTAACTTGGATTTTTCTCCCGTACATGGCATGAATGTCCTTCTTTCTCGGCCTTTAGTCTTGAGAGACGAATATCAGTCTGTAAACACCCCTCCTGTGCATCTCAAAACGGAGCCTGGGCTTAGATTTTTTTTGCTGCATTTCTGTTTCTCAATTAAGATCTGACCTACTGATCTGATTTGGTACTTTTCTGGTGTCTGCAGGTTTTAGCACAGACATTCGGGTGTTATTTTTGTTTACAAGGCTTCCATTTCCATCACAGCCAGGCATGAGTCCAGGGACAGAGCCTGGCCATGCCATTGTGGTATGAATGTCTCATCAAGGATAAACCTGCCCCCAACAACCCACAGCTCAAGTTGGGCAAGATGTAAGGCACGCCGGAGAACCAATGACATCTAGTATTTATACTGGAACAGTTACCTAAGGATTAAACCAAATCTCAGCAGCAGAGCAGGGCAAAAAGTTTGGAATCACTCATATCCATACTGCACAAATCCCTCCTGCAAAAGCGCAGCTTCACAATATGTGGGCGAAGTAAGACACTGGTCACAGCAGATACATGGTGATTTGCATTGCCTTTCTGATCTACCTCTGACTGACCCAGGGTAATTGGCCATGTTCCTCATCAACAGTTTCAAATGGGAGGAAAACCTTTCCTAAGCCGTTTTTACAGAGGAAGAGGGTTGTGTAAGTGTCATACCTCACTACTGTCATCGACTAAGGGCCAGAATGGGCACTGCTGCTTGGCTGACATCTGGTAACCCCATCAGAGGTGAACTCTCACCAGACTTTAACACCCAGATGGATCAATCAGAAGGCTGGGTTAGCCCAATCTTGCTGGCCTTTGAGGACCTGAACATTACTGGTTTACACTTAAAGTAGATTGGTAAACATATAAAATTCAGTCACATATTTAAGATGTGCAGGCCTATATTTATTACCTTTTTTCACTCGCTTTTTTTATTGTAATTTCTGTGAGGGAAAGCTATTAGACCGCCAAATGAAATGTTCTTTGAGTTAGAAAAAAAATTTTGTCTACTTCGTTAGGGGCATATCTCTCACAAATATGGTAACTCAATGGTGCTCTTGTAGTGATTAATGGAGAAGCCATTCAGAGTTCTTGGCGTGGAGGGGGTTGGGGTTTTTTAATTACCAAGATAACCACCTCATCAAATCCACTGCTCCAAGACAAAACAACTGTGTTTTACTTACTTTCACTGCTGTAGTGAGATGAAAAAGTGGTGATATATTCTCCCCAGAGGTCATCATAGATATAAACAAGGTTGTGGATCTAATATGTACGCTCAGACTGGTGGACAAAGCCCAGGGTTTATTGTACCGTAAGAGAAACTGAACAGAAGGGAAGGAGGAGATGAAACAAGGCATTTGGAAAGAAGAGGTGCCTACCCTACATGGCATCTGGTTTGCAGTGGAGCTGCTGGATGGGAGGCTGGAAGGAAGAAAAAGCACAGTCATTTAATTTAATTTTTTAATGAAGGACAAACACACTGCAACATCAAGGGCAAAACCAGTAATATCTTCTTGCCTCTTCTGATCCAAACTCAAGAAATGTGTCTCACATCCCTTTTGAGCCAAAACTCATGGTCTTACTTACTATTTCCACCAGAAAACCTAGTCAAGGGTAGAGTTGGGAGCAACTTCTGCTTCCTTAAGGAAGAACATACCTTCTTCAATATTTATTCAGTACTCCTAGCATTCTTCCAGTCTATTTTCTATCGGAAAGATTGATTCCTCATGTTTCCCTGAGTCAACATATGGGTGGACCCTTCCCTTGCAGCTCTGACCACTTGTCTCTGCCTCTTATCTGGCTTTTTCCAGTCACAAACAAGCAACACATTCTGGCTGATGTTCTGCTTCTGTGTAGCATGGCCTATATAATCTGAGGTTTGGGGTGAAATTAATATTACACCATTTTTCTTACTCTAGAAATGTCTGTACTAAAAAAGTGACAAAGTTAGGCACCCCTCCAAGCAACACATTTCAGCGGTACAAAATGATTTTCTGCATAGTCCAACTTTCAGAACAGCTCTTGGTTTTATAATGTCTAGCACAAGAGAATCTGATGTGGGTTGGCTGATAGATACAACCATAATGAATCTGCTTAATGAGTAATACTAAGATTGGGCAGTTCTGCCACTTCATTTCTGACTGAAACAATAATTCAGAAAAATACACTGTTCCAAAATTCATTTTCTTCTTCATTGTAATGATGGTTTTTCATCTGCAGGAGATGGAGTGTGAATATATAACATTTGGACCAGAGAGGTTACATCTTTGCCCTCCACTATTGTATTCAGTGCTGGAACACAGCAATGGGTTTCTTTGAAAGCACAGCAGACAGCTTTTTAAAGTGGCCTCTCTGGTAAAGAGGACAGCAGCAGATGTCCAATTCAGTACTTCTATCGTGCACTCGGTGAGATGCAATTAGGGAGAGGTATGTAGTCTTTAACCTTCAAAAAACACGATCAGAGTAACTGGAATATTGTCTTGCATCTGAACTTCAAAGTAAAATTAACACAGCTTAGAAAACACTTGAAAAATACTATTTTACAATTTAAACAAAAGTGATTTTTTAGACTTCAGATCTCAGCTATTACGAAATACTATTCTAGACTGATAGGGTTCAATTTAGTGCCTCACAGAGGTGCCCATGATATATATCCCTCCTATTACCAGTTACCCTCTTCTCTCTCCATAATTATTGATACCACAGTTTACCTCCATGTAGCATAGTAGAAGAAGTGTACGCTAACAAAAAATACCCGAGTTCCCTAAGAAAATGACTAGGTATGATGCACTGACCATGACAGCATACTCTTGTCATTTCTGGTGAACTTCATGGGACTATGCAATAGTTAATTCCAGAGAAATGCTGTGGTTGAAAAAGATAAAATAAAATAAAATAAAAAAAATAAAATAAAATAAAATAAAATAAAATACCAAAGCCAATTTTCAAAAGATGCAGACGCTCTATCTCTTTTCAAGCCTTGTTACCAAGCCATTTGCAACATACATTTGAAACAACAAAACCCTAAAGAATAACGAGCACATCAGTGTACAGATATATGCCATATAGCTTCAATGCATGTGTTTGCTTCACAGTAGGTGGTGTTACAGCTCTTCTTTTACCCTAACCTCGTAGCTTTGCAAGAGGGTAGGGATTTTTCCAGTGGCTGTTTTGAATTGCGTTCTGCTATTGTCTGATAGCATCACTAGCTGAAACCTTAGCCATGAAGTCAAAGTGCAGCCAGGCATGAGAAAAATCTTTAGTACTGAAGGCCAACAATAAGGGCAACGTGACTTTGAATTGTTGTTTAAAGAACGAAGGGCCCGGTTTCGCCCTTCTGGTATCAAAGGAATTTTCTCCTTAAGCTGTCTTGCTAAAGACAACAGGACTATACAGTTAGTGCCACTTGATATTTGTAAAAAGCAAAAAAAATCTATTAGTAAGAGGCAAACAATTACAGTTATAAGTATTTCTAATAAATGTTTTCAAAGACAAAGAAAGCAGTTCTCCTGGTACAAGATATTACATATGTATGTAAATTTAAAGCAATTTATATTTGTAATACTGTAAGAGAACAGTAAATGTCTGTAGCTCTTTGCATCTCCCACCAGGAATAGACCAGAAAATATTAAATGTATAATTCCCTAACAAATTAAAATTTGGAGTAGAGGTGAACACAGAAACAAGAGAGGGGAGAACATGAAACACTGTATTGGAAGGACTATGATTTACTCATTTTTGGACAGTTCTGTGGTGGTAAATGTGTGTAACATGAACAGACGCCCTGTGCATGAGCTTGTAAACTGTGTACATTGGGGAGATGCCATTAAACAGCATGAACTAACAATTTTGGTTTGCAAGACAAGCTGCTACTATCATATGAGTTTTGTAAGGCTCCTCTTCTCTAGCTGAATGTGTGGGACAAGAAGTGAAGTAATTAGTCCATATCCTTTGCTTTTTTCTGAGATAATTTGTCTCATTGGCTAGAAGTCTTTTTTTTTATTTTTCCCCTCAAAAGATGCTTTCAAGTTTCAGGTTTTCTGTGCTGTTCCCTAAACCATTTCTATTGTAACTACAGCACAAGGAGCAAATAAGTAAGGCCACAATATTTTATCACATTATTACTTTGGTAATATTAAATCATTGAACATGTCATTCATTATAGTATTATTTCCTATAGTAAATTACCAGGAAAAGTAAACATCAGCATTTTTCTTAAAAGAGTAGCTGGTGGAGTGTAGTTAAAGATTGTATCATGCAGGGACCAAGAATTAAAGAGCATAACTGTAATTCTTTCATTGTATAATACGAGTGCTTGATTTTGTGGCTTTCTTTTAGTGTAGCTTTTAGGTTTCTTTAAAAATTGGAGGAGGAAGCCCCCAGAGCATCATGACATTGGTGCATTGGGGCTGAAATGTTTAGGCTCCCCATTGAAACCACACCTGCTTGAAGCAGCATTTGTTTGGTTTTAGCAGTAGCAGTTTGTAGGAGGACCAGCACAAGACCAGGTCTGCTCGGTGGGTTTCAGTGGTAGTGGCGGCCAGGGAGGACTCAGAGAGCTTGGCTATCACTCCAGAACCTGCCACACTATTTTCACGTGACAGCTCTTCCATCTGCTCCTCTCAAGGGTGATCCATTGATCAACAGTGCTTCCCTAATCTCCTGCCCCTGCCAGCTGCCCCAAATCTGCCTCCTTCCTTCCATTTATTTTAATTTTGTAAAATTCTTGGAGATCTGCTGATGCAAAACAATGCTGGAGAGGCAGGTGCTTTTCCCAAACACTGCCTGGGAATCAGATTGGAACAAAAAAAAGAATGAACCAGAAATAGGCCCAAATCTGCCTGATCAAGTGACGAGCACCAAGAACGAGTGAAACCACAGTCAGGAGATCCATATCCTCCCATTACATCTGCAGAACAGGTAACGAACCTGTTTTTCAGGTCTTGGTAGTTGCAATAGTAGAGATGCTGTGAATTTCTGTGTGTCCTTGAGCTGTCTGCAACAGCAAACAGATTTTGCGGGTGATTGCATATTTTCAAGCTAATCATCAGGAAAGTTCTAGAGCACACTGTTGCTTTCCTGCAGAGATGCTTTTTAATTTAGTCCTGGTACCTGATGGCTCTCAAACACTAAAGGGCCTAGAGATCCCCTGTGAAGAGGCAAGGTTGTGTGTCTGTGTTGAGAGAAAGGATACAACTGGTGTTACGTGGAAGACCCCTTTCACATGAGCTGCGTGTACGTCCAGGCCTGCTCACCCCACCCTCATATTCACACCCTACCCTCGCCTCCACGTCCCACCATGCTTCTGCATCCTGCCCTCATCTCTGCATCCCACCTCTGTCTCTGCATCCCACCCCTGTCTCTGCATCCCACCCTTGTCTCTACATCCTGCCTTCATTCTCAGCCACTCGGATTTTCATTTTGCTGGGCGTTTCACCTGGAACAGCTCCAGAATGATGTGCTTGATTCTCGTTATTGCCATAATCGTTTCACAGCAAGTTTCAAAGGTGCACTAAACTGACAGCACTGTTGCGCTGGAATAGCTGGAAAGTTTCTGTACTAAGGCATATAGCACTGCCTTAGCTTGCACTTCCATCTCCTAGAAGCCACTTTTGTTAAAACACACAACTGAAAACTGAAGTCTATTAACATCGTAATACATATATTTGGATAAAATCTGCCTTTTTTTCATCAGCTGGATGATTTAATACATGTGTTTATTCAGCAAGGTTGCGAATGAGCTGCTGTAGCAGTAACTTAATGATGGCATGCTCTGACTGCCAGGCAGTGCTTTTTATAGCAGGTCATTGCTGTCTTCAGTGTTTGAGACAAATACTGGATTCATTGAGAGATCTTTCAGCAGAAGGATAATATGTTGAAAAGCAGCTCTGTCAAAGTGACTTTGCTGCTAAACATTTTCTAGTAGTCACAGAATCTGAAATCTGATTTATTAATTAAATCCTATCAGCACATGCTCTGAAGAAACCAGCATGGCTGAACTATGCCCTTCTTAAGTGAGATTAAAGGACATGACAAAAGTTTGTAATAGTATGCCTCAACCCACATTTCCTGTAAAGGATATAACTTGTTATTTTTCAAAATATGCTGAATATATTTTCTTTACATCTCGGTTTATTATGACCCGTGGGAGCAATTGTAAAACTGAAGCATGCAAAAACTAAGTGAAAAGAATAACTGGGTTACACAGGAGGAGCTGGCACATCCTGACTGTATTATTCTCCTACAAAGGAATAGAAAGGTATTTGGCTAGATTTTCTCCAAAAGGGACAAAAACTTTGAAAGAATCTTTGCTCAAACATTCGTAGAGTAATTTTTCGACTAAATTTATCGAGCTAAATGACATATTGAGAGAAATAGAGCATGTCTTAACATGAACAAAGGAATAAAGAAAACCCTATTAATTAGCAACATGTAGCTGAGAGTATCATCCTATGACATTTCTATGGGATTGCTGTAAATAGTGCCTAGTCCCACAGTATGAGACAAACATCTTTTAGTCTGCTCCGTGTTAGGTAATTACAATGCACTGAGCCTGTATGTTCACATTTGTCCTTGACAGGAAAACAATTCCTGGAGCCCCAGCAGGTTACTCTGTAACCGGACATAGGCAGCTTGGTGCCAGTCTCCCCCGAGTCCCAGGCGCACCTCTCCCGTCGCTCACATTTTTTTTACCGCTGTTGTGTTTTTGCACCAGTCTGTGCTTCCTCCTGTAATCTGGGGTGGTTAATGTGCAGCGCTGCTTCCCCACTGGCAGACTTCTAACCTTTGAAATGCATTTGAATTCTTCATGTGCTGGCAGCAAGACACGTGGACAGTGGTGGGCGGGGTGCTCTCTGAGGGAGGTGAAGCGTTGGCCAAAGGTGCTTTTTCCTCTTGCTGGTCTGCACCTCTCTAAACCCCCGCACTGGCCAGAGAGACATCCTCCAGTGTGGAGCTGGCTGGAGGCTGGAGGGAACTCCGCTCTGCTCTGATTCTGCTGTGAGGTGAGCACCCTTCCTGAGTGCCATGTTCTCCCAGGGCTCCCAGGAACCCTGTGCCCACCACAACCTCACCATGCCCACCTTCATCCCAGAATCTCCCGGTGCCTTTCCTGTTTCACAGAGACAGCTACAGTCCTTCACCCCTGGCCAAGGTGACAGCAGATTGGAAAGCACTGCACGCAGAACAGCAACATGGAGACAGCTGAATAAGTCCTGAATTACTCATTTCAGCAGTGACATGTAACAAAATCAGCATTGTTTGATAGTGCAGTAGTTTACTGGGTGTTACTGTGGCAGCAGGGTACTGCCTGGCTCAACTTTGACCCAGCCTATGCAGTTACTGTGGGAGGGGGACTTGTGGGCAGCCCTTTGCCATCTTTCCTCTGCTAGAGCGCATTTTCTGGGCTTCTCTTACGCCTTTTCCTGATCTTTTTCTTCCATGCCAGAAAAAAAATGCAGGGGCCTTTTTCTAAGTACTCCTTTCTTACGTCAAGGCACTGTCTGGGAGCAGTCAGTTGTCTTTGGTTTCACCACCACTGCTATTCCAAGTCTGTATCTACTTCACACAGCCTGAGTGAGTAATGTGGTACTTTGGGCTTCTGGCATCACTTGCTAAGCCTCCTGATGGCAGAAAGCCCACCTCCATGTTGCACCACCTCCATGGTGCTATTGTAGCCATGACCCAGCTGCTGCTCGCTTGCTCCCCCGTGGGAAGCACAGGCCTGGTTTTCCTGCTCTTTGTTCCCTGTGTGAAACAGGTGTCTCATATCCAGAAAGGCTCATTGCAGTTGTTCACCACAGTTGTGTTTGTTTTGCTTCAGCTGCCCATGTTTCTGATCATGTCTCACTTTGGTTGTGAGGGTGTTACCAAAAATTGGTTTGAATGTCACCCCCTTGGGCACTGAATCAGTGGCAGAGGCTGCTGCCACGTACCGAGAACAGTCCATTTGCATCCTTCCTCAAGCATCCTCACGACAGTCCGCCTTCAGAAACCACAGGAATATTGCAGAGCAATTAAATAGCTCCTGGCATTAAACATGAACATGCTTGGTATGACATTTTGCCAAGGGTGGATTGGGATTTCATACAACAACTCACTGCAGGTACTTACACACTCTGTTGGACATGAATGCTTGGCTAGACAATACGTCTTGCCTTGGAGGAACCGGCACAAAGCACCGATGAGCCAGCACCTGTGGGAGCAGATGGCTTGCCTGTTTTCCTCCAGACATTAAGGCTCCAAATCCACAGCACATCTCTTTCTCAGATTTACAAAAAGCTGCAGAGGAACTGTCTCCTGTCAAATTTCTTCTCCTGCCTGGTGGGACCAGCTCCAAACACAGCTATTCACATTGCATTGTTCATTTCTGAAAACTTACACTCTAGAGTTTAAAACTAAAGGCTGAAAGTGGTGGAAAACCCAAGCAAACCACAGCCTGGGTGACTAAAAACGAGATGATAATCAGTGGTCCTTGAGGCCTAAACCTTTGTGAATCACCAGGGACTTGAACACAGACCCCATCAGTGGGCAGCGAGGCAAGAGGCTGCGTATGGGTGGTCCAGCAATACCGAATCTGGGGAGAACTGTAATACCAGAACTTTCCTTGACTTTCTGAAATCCAAGACAGTCTGTCACACATTATAATACAGAAGGGATGCTGAGTGACCATTTCCAGCTCCAATAGGAATTTTCTCTGACCTTTTGACAACTACCTGCTGTATCACCTCCCCAGCTCGAAAAAAGGAGAGAATAGTTCCCTAACTCAGTAGACAGCTCAGGTTTAAATTTAGTAGCTACTTTTAGAAAATACCTCAGGATTCTTGGACAGGCAGCTTTGTGCAAGTACTTCTGGCTATCACTGCTGTCTCCTTAGGGATGAGAAGAGGCTGTACTAAATAGGATAAGAATAGCAACAGAGGACTGATACTGCTCTTGTGTGAAGGATGGGTGAGATGAATATCATCTTCCTTTTATTTGCCTTCATAAATCATCTCCCTTTCTCTTTTTTTTTTTTTTCCTTAGGAGTGTTGATTTTCACCTTAAATGAAATGGGCAAAATGTCATCAGGGAAGTCCAGCTATTAAAACAAGCTGGTAAGACTTTTCATGCCCTTATTTCCTGACAACTGAAAGGACTTTGGATTTTATGCATAACAAAAGTTTTTGGTCCACAATGGCAAGAAAATTACTCATAGTCTATATATTTGTTTATGTGGCATTAGGTAATTCTGCTTTCAAGAACCACTTTCCTGTACATATAAACACACCAAATCCCTAGTGAAGATCATCTAAAAAGAGAAATATAATTTTACCTTAATAAATAGGTAAGATAAATTTGCCATTTAGCGGATCCTTGCCGAGCCATGCAGGAACACTGAGGGTGTTTGGAATTCACTCCTATTGTCCCCAGGCTGAATTGCTTTGAAAAAGGTCACATGAGGAGGAAAGGAAGTTTTGACTTTCACATGCCTGTTATTGCTAAGGAAACCACTTCCTTGGTATTCACATATTCAGCATGTCTCCAGTTTTGGTGCTCTGACAAATGACATCGTGCTGCTGCATCGAGTAACAAAGAAGGGTGGAGAAGGCTGTTAGACAACTTGACGTGTTTGAAACACCAGTACAGCTTTTGTAGGACTGTCAAACTTCAAGTAGGCTCTGTGAGAGTAAGCAGGGTCTTTTGTTAGCTGCAGATGGGATACCTGGAGTTTAGAAATGTGAAAACAAGCTTCTGGCCTACACCTCAGCAAGCTCAGGTGTAGTTTGGAAGTTTCCTGGGTTGTAGCGATGGCAATGTTCTTACACCTCCGTGGATACCCAGACACAGATTTTCTAATACAAATATACCTGTGCTATTCTCTGTGTAGAATTCATTTCAGCTTTCAAGTACATACTTGCCTTTTCTGTGGCATTTGGATATCAGGAACTGAGTATCCTTGGTATGTGGTGATTTCAAAAGTACTTGGATTTGAACTTTGGCTATGCAGGACTTTTCCCATTTTTCTGACTTCTTACTCAAGAAATTAGAAAGAATGACAAGCTACCATTGGTCAGCACTGAAAATCTCTACCAGTGTGGGGATATTTGTAAAGAGGACCGAAGCAAAATTTCTTTGAAATTTTATGTGCAAATCTCAATCTGTCAAGAGGAAAATGTGTCCTAACTAGGCTTGTTTCTACTCAGAGAAAAAAAGCAGTCTAGTATGCCTCAGGATACAAGTGGGCTTCGCTGTAAATATACAATAGCTACTGACATTGCTGGGACCAAGTGTGAGGCATGCACAAATCACAGGAATTGAACAGCTAAAGCCCTGCTCAATTTACTGAGAGGCTACTGAGCTTTTGATATGTCAAGATCTATTTGTCTAAATGTTATCTGTAAAGACAACATAATGTAGTGAACTGAGCCTGGGACTCAGGAAGCCAGAAATCAATATTCTAATCTTGGCCCTACCTCAGATGCATTTGGTAGCTCCAGAGTAGTTGCTTAATCTGCCTGCATGCTTGCCAGAGATAAAACAGTTCAAATATAATAAACTCCACTGAATTGCTGTGCAGATCAGTTCACAGCTTCTGTATAGTTCTTTGAAGAACTGAATTGTCATAGAAATATTACCATTACATGCAGGACTTCTGGAGGTTTGTCTCCAGGAAAATACATACCGAGTATCTTTGGATTTGAAAATTCAGGTCTGTTTTCTAGCAGATGCCCTTGCCCCATAGAAGCTTGAAGCACAGCCTGGTGGCAGCCCAGAAGGCACAGTGGCATTTGGCACGATACCAACTTTTCCCCCCTCCTTTTTCAGATGTGTTCTCCCAGAGAGCATCCTCATTTTCATTCTGACAGGAGGAGACACACCTCAACAGAAGTTATTTGCTTAATGCAGAAATAACAGAGAGAAGGACCTACAGCCTGTTTATTTAGGAATTAAGACTAGAAAATAGTTGTGATTTCTCCCGGGTTAAAATACCTGAAAACATGCGACTCCTTTCTCCCAATATAGTAATTTCTGAATGATCATCTTACTAGAGGCTTAGCTGAGCTGTACTTGTGTCCAAGGATCTCCGAAGGGTTACCTGAGGTGAAATAAAAGATAAGGAAAGTCACAATAACCCTCGTCAGCTTTTAAGAAATAAAACCAACAAAACAAATAAAGAAATTAACCAGCCAACACCACCACATATTACTTTCTATAATATAGGAAAGAAGAGATATACTGGCTGTATCTCTCTTCCATGCAGGAAATGAGTTCCACCTACAGAGGACAAGAGCACCCATATCCTAGCAAATTGTGCACTTTTCCAGCCCAAAAGAGCAGCGGTTTGTGAACTGTTCTTGACACTATGAGGTTTTTTTAAATTTTAAATTTCTAAGAAAAACCAAGTGCTAAAACAATTGGGTCTACATTTACTGGTATATGTATTTGTTTTACAGTTATTACTACTTGCAGAAGGGAGTCGAGCACCTCTAACAGCCCAGGGTTTTGTCTTCTGTCCTAGTCAGCCCTCGTGATGCTGTTAAAATACACAGGCTGTGGCTGGCAGGTGGTAGTTATGCCCGAACCTAGGCAAGGTTTTGTTCCAGAAAAAGCTGGAGATACTTGCTATGTTCAGTGGTGAGGCAGTGGAGAAGGCAGTGCGTGGTGGGGATGCACGCACGGCAGCCGGGGTTGCTAAGCACACAGCCTGCTATGCCGCTAAGCAGGCAGGACCCGGCAGAGCCATTAAGTCTGGAAGAGGCTGAGTATTTAATAAGCTGCATGCTACCATGCATTTACATAGCTTAAGTTGTAGTAAAGCCCTAGCAGGAAAGGGTCAAAAGTGCAGAGCTGGAGGGCTAAAGCCCACGCATCATAACCCATCCTGTCCTCAGCGGAAAAGAACTTAGGGAGGAACCACAAGAAAACAGCCTCATTCCAACCAAGGAGAACTTTAAAGGCCAAAAGGCAAGAATTTAAAAAATGTAAATTTAGAAAATAATTGAAATTATAGCACATGTGACCAGGTCTGGCAAAACTCAATTACACAGAGGTTGCAGGGTATCTACATGCCCCCAATAAACCAAGCGTAAGGAGTGCAGTGGAAAGGAAAATGAGATTCCTGTCCTTTGTGGTTTACACGTCTAAAACAAAATGACTCTTTGCTCACCCTGTGTGCTCTTAAGACTCTTTCATGTGAATCATTTGACACTTATTTATTTCCCAGTATGCATATTTAACTATTTCCTTGGGCATCATCTTTAGCCTGAAACTGGCAGAGACCGGAGTCCTGTTTCAGGCAGTGACTCCCCGCAGCAGGCTCTCTGTCCTCTCTATTCTCTCCCTCATTAGCAAAGGCTGTTTCAATACAGAGCTACTGACTTCAGACAGGAGAGCCCATGTCTGATTTCGCTTCCTTTCGCATAATCACAGACTTCAGTGACTGTGCTTTTCGCTTTTCATTTATACTGACGTAACTGAGATTGAAATCTGTCCCACAGCAAATATTTATCAGAGCATATCAAAGGAAAAGCAGACCAGAAGAGAAACAAAGCACAACAGCGAGTGCCATTAAACTTTGCCAAGTTAGATTTCAAAGTCAATGGAAACCACCCCAGAGACACAGAGCTAAAATGTAGGACAAAATAGAACACTGAAAAAAATAAGTTTCCAAACACTGGTGTCCTACAGAACAGGTTTTGATTACTTGTAAATTGCAAAGATTATGAAGCAAAACCTACACAGAACTAACAAGATGTGAACAAAGTCAATGGTCACCGCCCTGGTGCTTTTGTTAACATCTCTGCTTTGATATGTAGACCCATCACCGTTATCTGTGCAGGTCAGGGACCCTTTCTACAGAGTACTAAGAAAGCAACAGGACAATATCCACAACTGGCTTTCTAAATGATATAAAATAACGGGATGCCCCACTTTAATTAGATAATTAAAACTGTTTCTGCTTTGCTAGATGCCAAGGACACCCAGTTTCTTGGCAACAGACCTCTAATTTTCTTTCTTTGATATCCAGGTCACAGCCGTTTGGATTAGAGGCTCATTTCCAGCAGCAATGCCCAGCAGGGGCACACAGCTTCCTGTCCTGCTGTTGGTATCCCCCCTAAGTTCGGCATCTTGCAACTACATTTATAAAAGCTGTTACATGTTAAAGTCCTCATAAAGGGTAGTTTCTCAATATTCACAAAGGTCAGGTGACATGTAGCATCATATTAAATACATATTAAAATAATATGTAAGCGTATTAAAAAATTAGGCAGTCCTTTGCAACACTAGCAACCTCTTACATCATCGGCAACAAAGTCTCACCCTGTTCTAGCTAAAGAACATGACTGAAAGTGTTAAAGCAAGAGAGAGGAAAACTCTTCCGTCCCCAGCTCTCAAGCTTCTTTGAAAATAAGGTCTTCCACATCCCTGACCATTTGCTATCACTCCCCCTTATGAGGGAGAGCAACACTCTCCTAGAAGAGGTCTACCTGCCATCCAGATTAGGTGAGGAAATCACATACCTTTACTGAGTGTTGGTCAGCTACCTGGAAGAAAAGCACATAGCTCTGAATGCCCGTACCAGTGCTTGGCCTGAGCTGACATCATTTGAGCTGTGGAGCAAACTACAGCCTTAAGATTATCAAATGTGTTCAATCCGTACGTCAGGCACAGTTAGTCATTCCCAGTCCCACATGAACTGTAAAGGCATAACTGATGCCCAAAGATTTTTAGCTTTTTCATGTATTTGTAGCTTTGTAGATTTTAAATTTATAGTTGTATGGTTTCTAGTACTTTTCTTGCCATTTCTCATATTTTAGAATAATAAGCTAACTCTTTCTATAAGCTAACATATTCATGAAATTCTGTTTAGTCTTATTCTTAGGAAGAGAATTTCTGACAGGAACATCTGGTTTTCCACCAGAACTTAAAGAGACATAACAAATAGGGCAAGGAAGCCCCTGGACCAGCTCCTAGGGGCTGACCCAAGGGTGGGTTACTGGGGCAACTGATCTCCTATTGGATGTACCTGCTATATATACCAATTAATTAACCTTATAAAAATTGTAGAAATCCTTTATCACACATGTGGGTAGCCATTTCTGTGCACCTGAAAGCTTTCATTAAATATCTGCTTTTTATCAGTTGCAAGTTCTTGTCTTTTGATTTTAGGCAACACAGCAGCCCCTGCATATTTTTGAAACCAGACACTTTTTATAGGAAAGGAATACAGAGCACGGTACCAAGGGGTGGGTTAGACAGAACAAATCATACAGAGCAGATGGCAGTCACAGTGCTTAACGCACTGCTGGAAGGTGCCCAGCTACTCTAGTTATGAGTGACAGAAGAACCTATAGAGGATAATGACTTTGTCAAGTGCCAGCAATTTATTACATCGTATTCCTGAGAACAGCTGAGGTGAATTAACCACAGTAGCCATCTACTATTCCTTCTGACATCCCTGAGATCCTGTCTGTAGTGCTGCTGAGGTTGCTGGTGCCTTTTGGGGCCATGTGAACTTGTTCAAAGCTAACCCAAAGCCAACTGGCGGGGTTAGCGTAGCACCAAACCCTTGCCAATAAACCACCCAGCAGGTGCATCAGCTTGTGCTTGCTGCTACACCAACCATCACTTGGGTTTTGGTCAGCTTGGAGTGTGACCAGAGCAGAAATGTTAACACACAAACAGAGCTTTACAAAGAAGGTGCACCAGGTGTTACAGCAGTACCAGGCAAACATGCCTCCCTCCAGCTACTTCAAGCAAAGGAAAGGTTATGAGGAATGTGCCTTCCATGCACTCTTTCACCTGACAAAGCCAGTATATTTAACAAGATATTTGTATTCTTGTGTACAGCCTACACCCATGCCTATATACGTCACCATTTCGCTCTACAAAACATACTTCAAGTTGGATTATTTTTCATTAAAAAAACCCCATTGAGCAATTTAATGAAAATAATGCTGCAAAGTGAATTTTGGCTGAACTCACGGAGATTATTTTTCTATTGCCTGTCCTGAATTTTATCTTCCACTAGGGACAGGTGAGGTAAACAAAGCAGATTGTTGATGACAAATATTTTGGATGTATTTTGGAAATAAAGCTTTTTTTTTTACCCCCAGAGAACAGCCTGGCCCTGTAGGATTGGTATCTCATGCACAGAAGGGGAAATGAATTAATTTTCACTCAAAAGAAGGCCACTTTTTTCTACCAATGAGCACATCAGAAATACTGTTACTGTTTTATGAACTTCTGATGATCAGGTAGTAGCCATTTTCAGCATGATCTTCTGTTGAACAAAGGGCATAAAGTGCATGTGTCATCTTCTCTTGAACCATCGCTGTCCACATCCAATCATCTGCAACATCCAAGAAACCATGGATCAAAGTAGAGAGCAAGTTAAGACAGTCTTATCAACCTTACTGTTCTGTATGTGCCAGCTCAGTAATACAGCTTAGTGTAGTTGGGACGGAGGTATGAGTAGTTTCAAACCACGATTTAAGATTTTTGTTAGGTTTATTTGGGCTATCTTGTAAAGGGAACATTCCACAGAAAGATGGCATGCAAGAGAAGACCTAGTCACCAGCTGAAATCCATAAAATTATTACAGTTCTTAACACAAAAAAATTACATCATTAAGAGTCAGAAAATTAAAAAAGGAATTTTCCTCTTCCTTTTAAAAATACAAAATCTTAATGAGGAAAATGTATTAGAAGTAATGTAGAACATCAATTTATTTCAAAAAGAAAATCCCTGCAGACAGTGTTTCAGACTTCACACAAGAAACTTGTTAACAGGCAGTTTTATATGTTTTAGTACAACTTGCTTTGATCACTTTCAGATAATTATTTTTCCAGTTAATCAGCATCTCTGTCTCATGTTTTGACTTAAAAGGTGCCTATCACCTTTGCATTTGAGTAGTAAAGATTGCTGTCATTTTTATTGAAATAATGACCTTCTTTATTACTACCCCAGATACTACCTCAATAGCATCTTTCCTGTTAACTGTCCACATACAGTTTGAAATATTGTAGCCTCCTGTGTTGTGACTTCTGGTCTGATGTCAATGAATGGAATTAGAGCTCCTTAGCATTACATTTCCACTCCTTAGCATTACCTTTCCCTTCTCTGGAGAAAGTTACTTTCTTTACTTCATTTTATTTCATTTCACTCCTGTGACAATGATTTTAGTCTTAACTGTTCGCTGCTCTTTGGTGGTATTTCACTGACAGTTAGCAAGCTGTTATCGTGAGATGGCTGCTCAAAAGACTCTGGATTTTCAAAATTCAGCTTTTAATTAATAGGTATTTATCTCTCAAATCATCCTGGCAGCAATCTCTGAGAATGGATGTGGAAAGAAGTTCCTCTAATACTGAAACTCAGGCTCCCTTTAATGTAAGATTAAGGCATGTTAACCAAGGAACGTACTGACCACTCCCTTTCTTTTCTAAGAAAGGAGGATCTGACTTCACAAAGGTATTAAAAGACTACACATACATACATGTCCACTAAAGAACAATATTTTGTTTTGACTGTAAATGTGGTAATGCCTGTGAACCAAAAGATCTTTCTGAAACACAAAATCAACTGTCATTGTCCTCCGGCAAAAACTGGAGATCTTCATTCTTCTCCGTCAGTCAACTTTCTTCATTCTTAGAATCCCTCCCTTTCAGATGCAAGTGCTTCATCAACAGATTTTACATGCCTCTCCCCAGCATAAATCCCGTAATGCAGGTTGTCATCCTTTACAGTAGCCCAGGACATTTGCTTGGTAGAGAACCTTGCTGCCCACTCTCCTGCCTTGTTGACAACAATGACACCCCCCAAGCCCCCAACTCGTGTCTTCATGTAGTCTAATGCAGTGTCCGCTGCTACCTCTGGTGACATTCCTGAAAAGAAAAACAAAATCACTTCATGGTATCTGTCCTGAGAGTTTAAAAATTCCCTTCAAATTTCACCCCTCCTCATGGAACCAGTCAAATCTAATTCTTTTAACTAAATCGGCAAGAAATTTCCCATCTAACAAAAGAAGCATTTTTTAAAAAGGCTCCAGACAGTTGTGAAGAGCTGCGGTGGTGTGGTACTGCTCCAAGTATTTATTTACATAGCTTCAGATTTTGATTCCGTTTCAGTCTTTAATACAAACTAATTCAGAAACTTTATGTTCAAGACACACCATTTCTTATGCCACGATTTGACAGGAGAAAAATGCCAATCTGCAAGGTTTTCACCGAAGGTTTGTCACAAGCTAGGTCTAAAGCATTTACAATTTGAAAAAACACACATCAAAACAATAAAAAATTTCAGTCATCATCTCTGTTCTAAGTCCACTGGCTGCAACAGAGCTCAAAGCACGTATTTCACATTGTCATAATTTATCAAAAGCAGACATCAGCATGACTCTTCCTGAAACTTCTGAAACCATCAGGCAAAATGAGGTCTCAATGTACTAGACATCAGACAAAGGACCAGCAATACAACTGTAGCTTTAGGAGTATTTTCTAAATAAATTTAATATGTACATCATACACACAGACCTGTAATAACTGCAAAATATTTGCTCACTACAAGTTTAAATATACATTCAGGAATGAAATTGGCTTGGCCTAATTACCTGAAGATATAGACCATCGGTAATGTTATGCAGCTTAGGTTATAGAACAAAACCTGACCTTCCTGCCTTCCCTGCAAATTTTGAGTTAAAAGCAAATAAAACCAGCAGAGTCAGAATTATTCACAGCGCTGGTGACTGACAGGATAAAGCTCCTTACTCTGACGCACGGGTGACACTGCGACTATTCAAGTCAGTGGCACTGTCTTCAAAGGGTCAGTATTTCACTGTTTGATTTTTCACCAAGACAACAGCTGCCACCATAAGACTGAAATTCCAACAGCTGTTAAGACTGGCAAAGCAATTCACTCCTGAAATACAGAAGTAAATTTTGCAGCATTTGTCCAAAAGAAGATATTTACTATGTGAATACTGAATAGCTGAACAGAATTATGAGAGCTCTATAGTTGTTCTTATGTATGCAACTTCAGCTCACTGTTCAAGGACTCAAAAAGTTGTAATAACTTGAGGGTTTGTTTTCAGTGCCTTCATGGAAACATGTTGGGAGGAGGGGCCGGGGGGAATCTAATTGCTGACGTGTTTGCCTGGCAGCTGAGTTATAGTTCTGGGCAGAATGAATGAAGGTAAAGCAAGCATGGGCAGGGTGAACAAGTGCAAACCAATTAGACATGAATACATGTGGGCTCATTTTCTTTTTCTCTTTTTCCAATAAACTTTTTAATGTGAGACTCATTTGCCTTTCAAACTGATCAATCACAAGCCAGATAACTGCTATCAGTGCATAAGTCTCGCAATGCAGTTAACTTCAAGCCAGAGAAGAAACTGGTTTACACAGTTAGACAAGAGCTTAAAAAGCTGTTCACAAATTGAATACTTAGGGATGTAATTTAGAGAGTAAAGGGAGAGCATAACATGTTAAGAGCTTTGGGAAATAATCTGTAGGTTGTATTTTATGCTGAAACTGTCACGTCAGCTATGAGATTTAGAGTAATGCACCCATTATATGCAAACAGCTCTATAAAGCACAACAAAAATATTCTCAGCTGTTACTTGTGTCTCTACTTACTGCTTCTTCAATGAAAATGTAAATGGAATGTTTTCCAACTATTTCCACTTTGGTCGATCTCAAAGCAAGTTACACTGTACTGCCCCAAAGCTACAGCTTTCTAAAAATAATGGTGATACCTATATTAATGATTCTTGAACTGCATGCAACACAAGTATGTTGTCTGGCTATGTTTACAGGCTGTAACATAATCAAGGGTTTAGATGACAGACTAAGTCATGAAGGTAAAGCTCCAAAGGGTCATCCCACAGTCAGATTGTATTACAGTCACAGAAGACATACTGTGTCAGCTGTTTACCACATACCCACCCAGTCGGTTTAGTACATTTTCCAAAACAAAACGTAAATTGAAATCATGGTTAAAAAGTCTTAAAATAATTTCTGTTGCTGTAATCAGAGTTGTTACAATAAAGACCTTTACAGTTTATTAGAAAGACAATATCCTATGCTTTCTTATTTCAGCTCCAGTTATCTAGCCCTCCCTCACTGCTCCCTTAAATATATCTTATTTTCACTTGTTTTCTATTTCTTGTTCAGAGAATTTTAGGTTATCACCAGGAAAACTGATTAAAGAGAACTTCAGTTAAACAAAGCAGACAGTAATGTCTTTCAATGTACACTGATCTAAAGCATGATTCAGTATCAGGCAGCAGAGATAATTCTGTTCACTTCAGCTATTTTAGCTTTATTAATAATTTAATACTTTGTTTCGTTTTTAAAGAGGTGACCCATCAGTTGCTATCCCTGACAGCAACTCTTCTGACAACTGCTCTAGGATGATTGTATATATACTGAAACCTGTGATTAGGCAACATTTCCTATCCTCATTATTTCACTTTACAGGAAGTTTGGAATATACCTTGCTCCATGTGATAGAGGATCAGTCGGGCTAAGACCACTTTCATAATGCTCTCCCCATGTCCTGTGGTTGAAGTGGCACCAGAACGGTTGTCAGCATAACCTCCACTTCCTTTTCAGAGGGGAAAAAAAAAAGGAAGGCAATATTCTGTAATATGATTTAAAAGCCTTGCATTGTTTAAAATAGATACCAAACATTTCTTCCTAAAGGTCCATTAGCTCTGTGCATTTCTGGGAGCAAAGTGTCAGTAATGCTTCTTTCTCATTTCTGCCTCAATTTGAAAAGTAAAATATATCAACAGTTGGATCAAGTTGGTTGCCAAGCTGAGAGAGAAGACTAGTGATCTGTTTGTGTACAAGAGGCAGAAGCAGGCCAACACTCCACTGGAATGGGCAAATATTTTCCAGAACAGCAAGGGAGAGTATACTGAGAATCGGCAAGATAGGGCTGGGATGCAGAATGCCAGGTCACATCAATTGAGAAGATATGAAGGAAGATCTAGTGAGGACACTGGTGAGCTGACCAGCTTGAGGGGAACTTACCCTCCACAGCATGTAAGAGATTTTAAGAGCATGGGCTCTAGTAAAACTTCACAAAGCACCCCTGAAGAATCTTCCAAGTCTTGGAAATAAAGCGAGTGCTTCTTCTGTTGAACTCCCCTTTCCCCTTTTTTCTTTTCTCTCACCCTTGTTTTGCTGGCACATTCCACACCCTGTTCTCCTCCAAGCTTCTGCTTGCTCAATACCCATATTTCTAGCACATCTCCTAAGAAAAATATTTCCCAGGAGCTAGGATGAAACATACCACAGCATTAGAAACAAGGTACTGGGGGAGGGGAAAGAGGCCTTAGAAGAGCAGTGGAAGTTTCTTCCCTTCAATACTTTCTTCAGCAGATCAGACCCTTTTAATGGACTCTGAGTAATGTGGAAAAACACTCCCATATTAAGTCAATGCCCCCTTACCAAAGCCTCTGATGTTAAAAAGCACAGCTGGCATTTCTGCAGATGCCTAGTGAGACCAAAAGTTACAAGCAATACGCTCAACAGTGCCCGGTTTCACTTGTCCTTCATAAACCCATGTCCCAAACTATAAGAATGCTGCACATGATCTACACAGGGGGAGGGTATTTGCAGTCAGAAGGCTGCAGCCAGAAACAAAACTGAAAACCACAGTCAAAATGCAGAGGATATCAAAATGTTAGCAACTTTGTATGCAAAAGAAAGACAATTTTATGATAATCATATACTGCCAACAGCAATGCTATTTGAGTTTGGAACATGTTTTACTAAAAATAATCATTTTCCAAATCCCAGCTGTATGGTAGAACCCTGAAGCAATAAAATGGCAAGTCTGTTTCATGAGAGGAAGAAGTCTGTGGAAAGGATTTCAAGTGTCTCTTTAAACTCGGATAAGAGATCTCTTAAAATATTTCCTTTATTCCACACCACATCTATTAGGTTCTGAGACAGTCTTATCAGGGCTCTCTTAAGAACAGGAATTCACTCAAAGTTGCCAGTCACTTTATAATTCTTGCTCACTGATGCAACAAGTAGTAATTGCAATTACACCTACTTCCTTAAGTATCATGGAAACAGCATCTTAATATGGAGCAGGCTACATTTTTTGACTTAGTGGAAAGCACAGCCATAAAGAAAGAGAGCTTTTATCAGAATCAACAGAAAGGAAACACAGGTGTTAGCACTGAAGAAAGGACAGAAAAAGCAAACTGCCGTCCCCATTTTCCGCACAGAACTCCCAATTCCTTCTTGCAAATATCCATGCTGTAAGGAGCTTTAGCTTTGATACATTTCAATGTTAAACCTCCATTTCAGATGGACTAGTATTTATGTTTTGTTTCACTAATGAAAAGGAGAATGTGTAATACTTTTTTTTCTTTCTTTATATGAGATACCTCCAAAAAGTGAAAGGCAAGATCCCACACCCCATACCTATGCACGCTGTGTCACCAACACGGCCAATCAGTTTATTAGAGAGTCCTCCTGTGGATGTTGCACAAGCTACATTGCCTTCACTGTCTATAGCAACAGCACCGACTGTTCCAAGGTCTCTGCCAAGAAAAACAGTTCACAAAATTAGACAGAATTAAAGCCTACCTGCCAAAGCACGTTGCCTTTATTTCCCAGGTAGCTTTAAAGAAGATTTCTACAACAGAATTACTGCTCATCCTAAAGCTATTTTTGCCATACTTCTCATTACGAAAATAACAAGAAACATGCAACAGTTCTCACAAGCTTTTTATTTAACCAAGTAGAAAACACTTTTTTTTTTAATCTTTCCCCCATGACTTGTTTACTTTCATAGCATGGAAACTTGGGGAGGAAAAAAAACCCACAAAACAAAAGCACGCAGGGCAGAAATACTTCTAGTCATTATAGTTCTGGAGTAGTTTTTTGGCTGACACACAAACTGACACACACTTTCCCCTAAATGGCAACTCAAAGATGCAACAATTGGCTCCACTGTCTCAACAGGAGGTTAACCGGAATTATTAATGACAATGCACGTAAATGAGTGAATACAGAAAGGACAGTAATGTTATGCATACACTGAATCATTTCCTTCCTGTTCCTCCTCTTTCCTTTTCCTTACTCCCCTTAATGTTTGAATGCTATATATATTAAAAAAAAAGCTTATTTATTTGCCTTTCAACTAGTATTGCTCACAATGCATCATTAAGACATATTTTAGTCTTTGTACTCTGTAGCTACATAATCTTGAGGTTTAAATCACTTGGCCAGTAGACTCTGCTGAAACTGCACATTGGTTTAAAAATCTTCATGCACTGAAGAAAACAGAAGTCTCAACTGTATTTTCTCAGCTTTATTTCTTCAACACAGAGAAGTCATATACAATAGCCTGCTCAAAATATACATGTGTAGTCGTGTATGGAGAAAAAAAAGCCTGTCGTGACTTACTGTAACAGTTGCTGCACTGACAAGCGAGACATTACTGAGAAGCAGCAGTTTAAATATCCACATATTCCAGTCTTAGCAATTCACGTAGGAACATAAACCAGTATGTGACTAGGAGAGGTATACCAAACCCCAAAAATAATCTAAATCCCTCCACACAGGAAAATAATTTGTAACTATCCTTCAAAGAACTACCCAACAGGCATCTGGAAAAGGAATACCTTCTGAATTTGCCTGGGCACTGGTGACGGTTTCTCTATAGCTCTGCAAAATCTAAGCTAATTAAGTCAGACAAAGTCTTTGTGTACCATGAAACCCACAGTCAGTTTCTCAGAGACCCAACTTCCTGTTCCCTCCTGCTTATGTAAAATATCATACTGTCAGTCCCTATACTTCATTCACAGCAATTCAAAGTTGACTGATGAATCACAGGCCTTATAAGCTGCTCTGACATTTATGTAGAGACGGACCTCATCTCAAACTGATATGATGGTGCAGATGGGCTTCCCACCCATCCATCTGTTACAAATGATTTGCTGAAAAGAACATTAGTAAATTCAGTACTCCCTTGCACATTCATGTAGCACCCTTCAACCAACTAAAGTTAGATCCTCCTGAGAAATTAAGAGAGACGTATCCAGATGTACATTTTCTTAGATAAGTATTTACCTAAAGCAACTGTGAAAATAAAAGCACACAGATGACACAGGGAGTAATTACCTGTTTTGGTGTGAGAGCACAACTGGCAATAAATAACAAAGTGAACGTGTCCAACACACCTCATCTGCAGTGGAGCAAATAGACAACTACACTTGATTTCTTACTGTCCCTTTTTTACTGCTTCAGTGGAACCTTTCCTTTGATCATCTTCGGAACAAATGCAAAGAAGATATAAATAAATTTTTTTGCATGGCTAGTTGACTCCAAAACATTAACAAGGCAGACAAAACTGCTATCAAATTATAACCATCCCTCTATTTTCAGTTGTTGACAATAGCAAGAATCTCGACAAGTACCTGTGGCATACCAGAGGATGCCAGTACGGACTTTTTTCAATCAAGAATTATTCCTACATACTGCATATACTGTGATACAGAATATATTATTTGGATTTGTTCATTCCCTTTTGTCTAAATCTTTCATTATCCAATACCCATGAAGTGACATGTACTTTTACTATCCTCATTCAACTAATGAGATACCTGCTATTTTGTCTCTCAGCCCTGCATCAGTAGTAGGGTTTTCTGTTTATTACTGCCAAGGTCCTTGTTAGTTAATACCTCCTCGAGTTACTCTTGCAGTGTGATTCACACTGGGGCTAGGAGCCCATTTACTACCTCACAGCCAGACTCAACTCCCTTTCTATGGGATTCTCAGGCAAACTCTGGTAATTCTTAGCAAGGGTATTGCCAGAGTCTCTGGAATGAGAGACTGCAGATAAATCAAATCACGCCTTGTTCTGGGCAGAAGGTGTGCAAGACGGAATTTTGTACATGCAATGGAATCCTAAGATTTCAGCATAAATGAATGCAGGCTTCTAATCGGCAGAGGAGAAAGGTATCTCTTGTGGAGACACCAGACTTTACCTGCAAAGCCTATGAAACCCCAGGGTTTCCAACACTGTGAGGATCAGGGGACTGCAAGTAAAATATACACCAACCTTCAAATTCCCAGTATGATCTGGTATTATGTTGCCTCTGACTAATACTACTTCACCTTCTGTCTGTTCGCCTCAGGCAAGTTTCTGCATAATCACTGTGGACATAACAGGGAAAAAGAACATTCCACATGTGATACAGAATGAAATGGGTTTGCATTAAAAAAGACCTGTTTTCAACTTTGTGAATTTGTGCTGATGTTTTGGTTTTCAGAAAAAGAACAGCGTGGCCAAGACAAGAAAAAGTCTTCAGCCTTTCAGAAATACACAAGCTTTTTATTATCAGATATTCCAGAACAAGTCCATGCTGAAACTGAAGATGCCTAACACTGCTTTCAGAAGAAAAAAAAAAAAAAAAGGAAAAAATGATGCAGTTATGAGGAATGAATGAAGACTTAGATGCCATGCTATTCCAAATGATTTGTTCAAGAGAACAAGAGGCAGTGGTGGCTACACCATCCTCAAAACTCTTCGTAATGAATGGTAATACCACACAGTCCTTGGACAGACCACGGATCAAAAGAAAACTTCTGTTGGATACAAGACAAACTACGACCAAGACCTTAAGGTCAAGGAACAATGTCACTTTGTTTACAAGACCATATTTACACTTGTCTCGTTACTTTGTTTTTCCTTCTAGCGATTTACTGAAAGTAACACATAGGTTGTAGTTTATAGTCTCATTTCACAGACTTTATTAATTAAAGAAATGGAAGAAATTTCCTCTTTTTGATCTACAAATTCAGCTCTGCTCCTGCCATTGTTGCTATTTCACAAAACAGATGAACAGCACATAGTACAGCATTTATGTAATGTAACACAGTGTCTTCCTGCACCACAACCATGGACGTACAAATGGAAGCTCAAAACAATTTAGTGTTTATGCCTACCTCACAGGCACAGAAAACATTTTTGACACCTGATGTTTTCCATTCCTTTACTGCCCACCTCACCTTCCTCTCTACTTTATATGAGACTGGGTTGTTTTCCAAGTGATGTCCATTTTGCTGTTGGGCAGCATCCATCCAGCAGCATCTCTCTTCCCACTCACCACTAAACTTCTCAGTCATTTTTTTTCATTCCTTTTCATAACCAACAGCCACAATCAGCACTCAGAATGAATTACTGGTCAAAGTCTGATGTTGTTTAACTACCTAATCCAATTTAAAGACAAATCTGATCATCTACTTAACCAAGATCAGCTTTCTTAGGTTTTTGGGGTTTTCTTTATGAACTTGTTTTAGTATGTGCACTGGAGATTTTTTAAAATCAGTTCCTCCACAGAAAAAACTATACAAAATGATACCTGCTGTTTGTTAAAGCTACTCTATGCACTTCTGTAACTGATGATTTTAAGAGCAATAACAAGTTCTAACTTTGTCCTCCAATAAAGCCACAAAACCTGTGCTATTGTCAAAGTGACCAATAATCTTCTTAAGCAGCAACAAGTTTGATCAAGTTTGTTCCAGTCATTTAAGCTTAAGCAAATTCACTGAAAGCTTGATTTTCTACTGCTTTCAATGAAGACATACTGTAAAGACTGTATCAAACCATGTAACATTTGGAATAAAAGCCTTCGAGGTTTGTGTTTATTTGTTTGGGGTTTCGTTTTTCTTGGTTGCTTTTTTTGTTTGGGAGTTTTAGGTTTCTTTTGAGTTTTTTTGTAACCAGATAGTAAAAATTAAATCACCCAAATTTAAAAATAAAATATATTTTACCTACTTCTGAAACTCTTCAGGGTTGGAATCTGGCTCAAGGTTCTTCTTCCATCTCTCCCGGGATCTCTCAGTTATGAGTTTCTCCCCTGGAATCTCAGGAATACCCATGGCCTGAGCAAACAGTTGTGCACCATGGTCAGTCAGCAGCATGTGCTTCGTCTGCAGAAAGACAAGAGATTCATTGACAATTCTTGTTTTGTCTTCTACTGAGCAGTTTTGTATAACCACTATTTTTAGAAGTATCCACACCAAGAAAATTCCAAATTTTATTTTTAAAATTTCTAAATTTCTGTCCATATCCCCTCCTGCTACATCTGAAAAAGCTTTCAGTTCTCCAAACCACAAAGTTTAACCATCAGTAGAAAAGGATTGTATCTATCTAACATTCTATTTTGATTTACTATAATGGGAGAAGAAAAATCGGTAAATTTGTTCTTTAGGTAATTTGTATGCTACTTTTTTGAACTGTTTCAAATGAATCATCAAATTACTACATAACTGTTTTGTCCAGCTAAGAGAGTTAGAAGGCTTTTATTCAAAAGAATGCTAAATAAATTCCTGTTTAAAGGCATTACACCTAGTAAAATAACTGACAAATGTAAATAGCATACAACTAAAGTATTTCTTAACATCAGCTGAACAATTTTAAGTATTTCCTTTAAAAAGCTGCTATTCTTATTAACTCAGAATTTCAAATTTTAGAACAGAATACTTTCTAATGGATTTGACCAAAAAAATGTTTGCTCTCTGCTAACAATACTTGAAAGTTCTATTTTGATTCCTTTATTTACAAAGCACTTAAAATCAGATTTTAATTCAACAATCTTAGTTAATTCCATGCTTCAAAGTCTGTAGGGCTTGGTTAATTCATATTTTAGAGAAATATGCCAGATAAATTTCTTTAATTAATCCTTATACTTTAGTAGTAGCTCTGAAATCTAATTTTATTTTTTTTTTAATGTGTCAAAAAGTAAGCAGCAGCTTCTCGCACAATTACACAGCTGTTAATTGCTCATCAGAGCCTGGGAAGGTTTTAGAGAAGGGGTGGTCTGACTCTACAGCACGGACCAATTTCAGAGCAGAGCACCTAAGCTACAGGAAGCCTTTATGTCCATGCAGCAGCACCGCACACAGGAACCAGCCGAGGTCCAAAAAGAACCACGTGATGCTGGAGGCAGCGGGCCTGCAGAGCCTTGTGCAGCACCCACGTGGCACATTCCCAGCTCTCGGCCAGAAGCAAGGATGGCAGAGGTTGGGTATTTCTGTATCACACTACATTCTGCAGGACAGTTACAGTCTCAAAGCTTCAGGTTAAGATGTTGCAGACCATCAACTTCTGTTGATTTCTAAAGCAATGACGAGTAATCACTACCATGACCAATGCAGAGCACTGCATTGTTTTAAAGGATTCCAGACAAACCTCTTCCCAAATCAGAGACACTGATCTCCACTTAAGCCTATTACAGCCTCTGCACTAAGCCCTCTGGACAGTGACAGAGGACTACACTTCAGAAACATTCCTGATGTTGCAGCCCCAATATCAAACATTTTTGAAAATTTAAATGCCTTTTTAATTAATCTTTAATTCATGAGAGTATTGCTTTAGGGAACAGTACTAAGGGTGCCAAGGGAGAAGGCCCCTGTACGTGTGAAAGCGGACATCAGGCTCACAGGCTGAGTGCTGTTACCATGTTACCAGACGATGTGAGACCCACCTATTTCGAACAAAACTCATGAGTAGCGTCCTTCGACTTGAAAGCCACCTTCTTTGTGCAATACTGCCCCCCTCTGCCACTACCACTAACCCCCGAGAAGCACACAATACAATATTCAAAATAGTTTTGGTTTTTATTTGTGGGTGTGGGTTGGGGTTTTTTGTTGTTGTTTGGTGGGTTTTCGTAGGAAATTTGAAACTTGCTTTTGTCTTGATCTGTACCAGAAGGCTGTGTCCTCCATCACTTGCTTTCTTCAGCAATTAAGACTATATTTTTTTTAAACTTATTTAAATGATGATAAAGTTTTATTATAAAAAAATGGAAGTTATTTCTAAAAACTTTTTCAAAGGGTTCCATCCCATATGCACATTTGGATAACATATGCACCTTCCTAGGCTCCACAAACAAGAAATACTCGCATATTAATAAATAAGCTTCTATGATAGGACTTTGTGTTTGGGGTTCTTTTTTCATTCTTTTTTAGTCCTCACTGAAAAGAAGATGTCTTAAGGTGATTTTTGTTATTCTCTTCAACAGATGTTGTCAATCAAAAGAACTGGTAGAACACTGTCAAACAATGCAAAAGCACATTTTTGTCTCTTTCTTCCAGTTTCATTAATATGTTTGCCAATGTAAAGTGCCTACTTTTTCTGGAAGACATTTACATAAAGTAATCCAAAAGGACAAAAAAAGGGTTCAAGAGATCTTACAAATAAGCAACAAATTCTGGCACTTTTAGTTAATTTCACTGGAAATGGGGAAAATACCCCAAATTTCTGCCTGGCCTAAAATTCAGACCATCACAGTTCTTTATTTAACAATTCTGGCAGCGCAGAGAACAGAAAAAACCTGGCCCTTTGCCTCGAGAAGTCTGTGTTCTAAGCTAAATTCTCCTTTGTCTAATGGAAAGTTCTGCACAATAAGAGTAGGGGAAAACATACACAGCTTACATGTACCAATGAATTAGTGCTCTAATGTTCACGAGAAGCCCATCTAATGAAGTGTTGGAGCTGAGAAGGGTTACAATGCCCCATGTTAAAAAAAAGAAAACCGTTTCAGTGTATCATTCTATTTATGTTCAGCACAAACAAGAGTAATTCAACAGAAATTTAACTGCTTTTTCAAGAATGTGTCACATTAGTTAATGTACTAAAAGTCTTCCACTTCTAGAAGCTCCCGTGATCAACAGCACAGTAAATCACGAATGGAAATTATTTCAGTGCCCTCCTTTTTTCTACTCCATGCATCTGGACAAGTTTGAGCTTCCCAGTGGGAAAGTGACAGCACAAAAGGACAAATGTGTTGCAACAACCCAGAGGAGCTACTCTGGCCACCAGATGGAGCCCACACTGTTCCGTAATAGGATGGAAACACAAGCAGACGTGCAGGGTGGTTTTGGTTCGTTTGTTTGTTTTTGGGAGCTGCATATTTCAGAAGTCCTTATGGCATTGGGGCATCTCAAAACCACTGGGAAATATGCATACAGACTTAAGACCCCAGGAAAACTACCCTTATTACCCACAAGTCGCACAGTTAAAAATGTTTTTAATTAAGCACAGTACAACAAAACACACTATGAAATGTACTGTGAAATACCCTGGGTCGGTGTCCCAAAATTCCTGTCCAAGATGAACAGACCGGCAACAATGAACAGAAGAGCAACATCAGTTGGTATTCCCATTTATGGGAGATGGAGAAGTGCAGAAACTCATCTCAAGATATATCAAGCAATTTAGGCCAACATTTACATTTGAAATTTATCATCATCTACACAGATTTTTTTGCATCTTGGCGAAGAGTAATACCTTTACCACAGAATGTCACGGTGTTAGGGCTACACCTTTATACTTGGTCCTGAACAGGAGAATTTTATGATTTCATTTCAAATTTAGCCTCAACACTTTTGAACACCAGAAGCAACATGCAATGACAAGAAAGACCTTGTAATAGAGAAGACAGATGGAGGAGAGGGCTTTCTGTTTGTTGGTTTGGGGCTTTTTGTTTGATTTTAAAACACACTTTGGAAAGTTACATTCTCAAAATCCAACAGTGTTGTTTTGACCTTATTCTTGTTGACTTAAATGAGATTTTTTTCATGGACAAGACAACAAAGAAAATAAATCAGTGATTCTGGAATGTGAAGTGAACAATGGGCATTAAAATAAGTTCTCTACAGAAGAAAATAAAATAAAATACAACATTCACCTTAACATGCTAGAGACACCTCTCCCCCAACCCTTCATCTATATTCTCAAATTTTGTCTTGTGAAGCTGTCTACCACCTACACTTATTTACTGATCTAGTTAATGACAAAATAAAATCCATATGAAGGAAAAAACCACTTATTCATCACAAGTTTTAAAACTCTTTTCTAGTAGACATATATTTCACTGAAGTATTTATATTCAATATTTTAGTGAAATGTTCTGATTTCAAAAGCAGAACTATCCTCCAATTAAGGACACAAAAAAATTCTGTCTGCTTTGGAGGCCATTGAGGACAAGATAAATGTCAATCATCTTTATAGATCACCAAAACAGGTATTGTTTCCTCAAAAGTCACTTTGAAAGTTAAAGAAACATAAGTCTTCTTTGTTAATAAGTATTTTTACAAATATGAACCTTTTCAACAATGGGGCAGCTGCACCAGTAGGATGAAAATGTAATCTCCAAAGACAGGACAAACTTTTTGATCACTGTCACAACCTTGTAATAGTAAAACAGACATAAATATCACACAAATCACTTTCATCCTGACATAGATCAGTTGCACTATATCTGAAAAATAAGAGAAGTCTGCTGTGACAAATATTAGATGGACTTCTTAGTGGAGTAGAGTGGGATTGATCTTATGTAGAAGGTCAAGTAGTATTTTATTGCCCTGATAAATTTGATTCTCTTGGAAATTCTGTCAGCACCACATAGAGGTAATGTTATCTTCTGCTGCTGGAAGACTACAACTGCACTGGTGCTACCATTTGGTCAGGTCACAATGGAGGAGGCTTCCCAGAACAACACAGGAGTGTATTACACAGCCAAATATGTAACTGGGTCATTTAATTCAGTTTCATATCACTGCAAAGTGAGCAGTGTATTACCTAACTTTAATCTTGCAAGATGAAGCACAAGACTCAGTGACAACAAAAAGCTCTTCAAAAAACAAGTGAAAAACAACAACAAAAAACCCCTTGAACACCAGCAGTGGAAATACAGGAGACCAACATGTATAGGTCAAGTTATGTTTCCTTAGAATGCTATTTTTTATAAATATCTCTCAAAACCCCTTAAGTGCTTCATGGTCATGACCATCGTTTCCAAACACTCCAATCCATTTCTCCCTTCCTTCCTGCTTTAAAGCACTACACAGATATCATCATTGAGGTTTATCAATATACAGGATGAAGTTCAAAGGAAAAGAAAATGCTTCATACTGAAGTAGATAATCAGCATACCTTTTCCATAACAAGTCGAGCAAGTTTTATTGGGTTTGCTAGGCACTTAACTGCAGATACTGCTCCAGAGTCTAAATTTTTTCCATCCATGATAATGGCATCCATTTCTACTTCGCCTTTCTCATTTAGAACAGATCCACAACCTAAAGACAAAAAAAAAAAAAATAAATTAGGGGCAAGAGAAAAAGAAAGTCATTAAGAGCTGACCACCCAGGTGATTCAATTAGCTCTCATCAAGCAACCTTTCTCTTTCCCACTTTGCTGACTTACTGAAAGTATCTCCCAAATACAAACAAAACAGCAGAAACACTGCTGAGTACAACCACAAAATCCAGCCATTAACAGAAGTCTCACAAAGTACATCTACTTTAAAACTGAGTTTTATTTTTTTGTAAGATGAAAAACACCCTTCCAATTCCATCCAAATTATATACTTGGTATTAAAGTTAAAACGGCAAACCATCGTGAACAGAATTCTTTATTCCCCAGATCACTTTCAAGTGTACAAAACTATTTTACCTTTACAGTTCTTCCAAAGGAGGATACAACACCACCCAAAGAAATAGTATGGTGTTTGATCCTATCAACAGATTAACGTCACACAGCACTTCAAGAAACTGCCAAAATTAATGGAGCAGAATAAAAGTGTCCCCTCACTACTGTAGCAAAAGCTTGAAATAACAAGTTCTTCCATTACTAAATAAAAACAGTACATAAAGTAACTTTAAAAAATAAAAGTCAGCAATAAAATGTCAGGCAGTTATTTTCTTCTATAATTATCAGTGCTATCACTAACCTAATTGAAAATTAATGACATACAAAATGAGACAATGCAAATAGGGTGTTTTTTTAAATAATGCCAATAATTTTAGCACAGGGGAATAATCGGTTGTAAGTCATCAAGTGCACAAGCCTTGCTAATACAGATGGTGAAGACTAAACCTGAAAAGAGGTAAAAAACCAAACCAAAGCATGGCAGACTTACACAGTAGCTCAGGTAAAAAGACCTGAGCATTGTACACAGCTAATCCAGTGGGGTTTTTCTCCTTTCTGTTAAACCAACACTAAAGTAGTCCAGAAGCCACTGTTAATAACTGACATAAGACTTCTGTACCAATGTACTTCAGACCTGGATATATGAAATTAAATCCCCTGTAACAAGAGGCAGCTAAATCCTGTAATCCTCCTCTTGTAATATCAGAAACTGCCCCTGCCACATACAGACACACACCCACAAAAATTATTTTTTACCTGTTTCTAGCTGCATAAATTATTCCAGAGTTCAGTCCTGCATCATTCATAATATATTAATTTCTAGACTTCACTGATCTGTAAAGAACTTACAGGTTAATTGCCTTGTGCCGCCCATGTCAACATCACTCTTCCAGCTTTTCCTTATGCTGGTAAGGAATTGTTTTCTTAGCTAAACCCTGCCATGCTCTTAACTTCCTTTGACACGGTAGGCTTTCTAACCCACGACCACAAAATTCCCACTAGAACTAGGGTACCCCTTTCTCAAGTATCAGTGACCAGAACCATGGTTCCAGGGGAAACTCGACAAGGCCCCTTCATCACTGCATTAAGAGTATCCTCTGTCTACTGCACATGTCTCATAGGATACACTTTAGGATTTTCTAAAATTTACTCAGCAGACAGTTTCTGTAATCAAAGGCAGCTTTCTAAAAAAGTCTCCTTTTACAGCTGGTAAAGAGAGACAGGTGCCTTCTAAGAACAGTTCATCCCACTTGCCATAGAATCATAGAAAGGCCTGGGATGGAAAGGACCTTAAAGATCATCTAGTGCCAAACCCTTTCCACGGGCAGGGATGCCACCCACTAAATCAGGTTGCTCAGGGCCTGATCCAACCTGGCCTCGAATGCTTGCAGGGATAGGGAATCCACAACTCCTACAGCTTCAAGAGCTGTATAACCAACTTCTCATTCCACTAATCACCATGAAAGCCTGTACACCACGGCAAAGCTAGTTAATGAACTTCAAGTAATCTCAGGTAGGATGAATCCTTCCTTCTGTGGTTACAGACTGCCTTTTCACCTGCCTTCTAAAGCAATGGGTAGGGGACTACCAGCCTCTGAGGCCATGGTATCCATTGGCAGCAGTGATGAAAAAATAAGGTTTGTGGCTTACTTAGTAAGCAAAGGACTGGGAAAACAAGAGAGAGACAACAGAAGACAGAAAATCTAGGGGGACACAAATAATGAACACGTCTGTCAATATCTAAATCACAGCTGGGATACTGAGAGGAGTACTCCAATTCCCTCTATCTGTGGATAGATAGATCTGTCCTGCAAAGGCTGCATAGGAAAGAGTGCGCAAGGATCAATAGAGTGTCAGTTCTTACACCTGGGGTTCTCATGCCAAGCTGGTTCACACTGCTAGCCAAAGAGATCACAAAGAAATATAACCAAGGCCACTTCCTCACCACAAGTAGAACCTGATGACTTTATTGCATTGCACAAGTGACTAAAATGGTAATTTTATAGCTTCTGAGCCCTTGCACCAAGCCTACATCAAGATGACCCTACACAGAATGGCTACACCCTATCGTTCAAAAAAGGACACAACTGGATCATTCTGCCCATTCTTCCTCATCTTTATTGTTGTCTCTTAGCGATGTCTGTGTTTGCCTAGCAAATATTGCGGCAAAACTGATTTAATCCTTTTATGAAGATAAATACTACACAGCGAGTTTTGAACAGCCACTCCAATCAGGGTCCTCTTCACATAGCTTTCAGCTCATTTTTGCCAGATTCTGAGAGCAGCTGTATCTAATGAGCGTTAACACAATTAGATGTATCTGTAAGTAACAGACTACTTGCCACTTAGATCATCATAGTCAAACCTGAACAAAGGGTGAAGGCTCAACTCCAGTTGAGTAAAAGCTAAATGAGAGAGAGCCGCCCCAATGCTAACTATATAAAAGTACACACTATGCCTCTTAGTCCTCTTCACGATTTCAGCTTGAATGCTCTAAAAATCAAAATGTTCAACCTAAGTCTAACAAAACAATGAAAGTTTCATATTAAACAAAAGCTGCTCTCAACTGCAAAGCGAGAAGGAACAAATGAACCTCTGCAAACTGAGCACATAACTAATAGCTATGTTATCGAAAACACTGAGCACCTACAGGTCTTTCATTCCATGGTCATTCCTAAGATACCATGGTGGGAGTGGCGAAATATTTTTGCTGAAATTCATCAAAATAATAAGTCTGAGGTCCTAAGAAGAGGAGAAAGTATTTGATTACTACCATTAACATTAATTCACATTACGGATTAAGAAATCCAGTTACGAACCCTTACTATAAAAAGGGATAGGTTTATGACTCATATACCATTATTGCATTACTCCTGTAGTATTATTCACAAAATAACTAATTGCGAGCATTAATGAAGAGAAAAACCCCTAAAATCCCCAACACCAGTATTTCTGTGGCAATAGGTAAAGGTCAAGCACTCAGGATTAAACAATGCTGCAAGGTATATCCAAGTGCCTTGAAGATGCACACATATTCCATAAGAGCCCATGTCTTAAAACTGGATATACACAGCACAGTAACAGGAGGAGATTTACAGGAAAGTGAAACAGCACCACACAAATTAAATGGCAGATTCATAACACTGAAGAATGGGAAAAGAGTAACTCATCTTCCTAAGGGTACTCATGAGAAACTACAGTACATACCATGCTGAGAAATCGCCTATTTTGTGACGCTAGTATTTACTCCACTGCAATGTACATAAATCAATAATAACGCAATAATAATAATAATAATAATACAGGCTAGGATTTTCAGAAGCATCAAGGCAAAACACTTGAAATACAATATGATTCTGCGTTCACTTAATTCTTAAAAAAGTTACCTGCATTAAAATGAGGATCATCTTCCATTGACCGTACTGCCTCCTCAACTGCATCTACGGCACTGCCTCCCTGCTTCAGGACACCGTAACCTCGCAGCGCAGCTCTGACAACGCCAGCACGACATCCCTCTTCTCGTTCTTTGAAGATCCGGCCAGCTCCACCGTGCACCACGATGACAGGCTTCATCCTGCCAAGTTCCCCTCGAGGCTTTCAGCTGTGCACACAGGCCAGTTGACTGGAAAGAGCAGTCTTTAGCATGTGCTCCTTTCTACACGGAAAGAGGCTGCAGGTTAGGTAACACATATGGGTGGCTTGACTGCCACAATTTTACTTTCTGGGAAGCCAAGTACTCACATGGAGTAGCTCCTAATTTCAGTCTGGATGAGGCCCCAGGCAGCTTGGTGCAACTTTGAGGCCAGCCCTGCTTTGAGGAAGGGTCCGGGTCAAATGGCACAGGAAGGGCCCCTTTCAGGCTGAGTTACTGTACAATCTTGTGGTTTAGTATGAACCCTGTCTGGCGCACTACATGGAAACAAGCATTTGAGTAACCCTTGAACCTGCAAACTGCTTTGTTTTCGACGCGTAACCCTGCTGTCAGAGTACATTAATACCACCAGCAATAAAGAAAGACAACTGACCCGACCCGGGTTAAAGGCTTAACCAGCTCAACCACCTGGATCCCAGACCTCCGACCTCTTGCAGTACTTTGAACTTCGAGCAGGAAAACAAGGTGTTCATTCACACCTGGAAGCCAACACCTCGTTGTTATTGCTCATGGCCTCCTGCGAGCAAAAGAGATTATTGCTAGTTGCTACATATCCTTGGTGATGCAAATCACGGGTTTTGCTTCCAGAAAAAGGCAAAGAAGCAGCAGCCAACTCATCTCCCACTGAAATCCGGGGCACCTCACTGAGAAAACTCCTCTCGTGAAAAGTTTCTCGGGGACGGCTATTTTTGGAGGCTGTGAAGAATAAAATCCAACAGCCTTTCCTCTCATCCTGCAGGCAAACCCTTCCGACAGAGCCTCCCGCACTCCTCCGGCCACTCGCACTGCTGCCGCCCCAGGGGCCGCCGGCCGGGATGGCAGCAGGCGGGGAGCAGAGGAAATCCCAGCCCAGGCCGCCCTGGGGCACAGCACCCCGTAAGCGAGGCCGTTCAGGCTTTTATTTCAGCCAGCAGCTACGCTCTTCCCTTATTCAGCACAGGCTACCCTGGGCCATAAACCCAGCCCTGCCGCGCTCCGCGGCGGCGCCTCCGCTCAGGGCGGGCCCGCGCCGCTCGCCCGCCCGCCCGCCCCC
>VZTA01009008.1:167406-232125 GCA_013398855.1 Mohoua ochrocephala | reverse complement strand
CCTGAGCTGCCGGTGTCGGGTCCCGCCGCACCGTGCTCATCCCGGCGTGTTCCCCCCTCAGCCGCAGTGCTGCCGCCACCGCCCTGTGCAAGGCCATAGCCGCGGTGTCACACCAACTCACCTCCTGCCACCACTTGATTTCCCCTCGAATTAAATTTAAAAAATGGCACCTTTCCCCCAAAGTACCCACCCTTCCCTCTGGCCGGGCCGGGTTATTCCCGTTCCAAACCTCGGGCTGCCTGTGGAGTTCTGTAAGGTGAAAGGAGCTGTAGGCCGGGGCAGCTCTGGTCTGTGGGGATCATCGCACTCATCCCAGGCAGGTTGGCACAGACCAGGTGAGGATAAGCTGGATGTGGCCACACTGTTCCCAAACTGATGGCAAAGACAAGAAATGAGCTTGATATTTGCTTTATTTCTAATTAAGCTGCTGGTGGAACAAACAGTAGTTTACTAAAAGAAGAGCTGCTAAAGGTTCTTTCTGAAAAGTAAAAAATAGAGTTTGTGAAAAAACCCCATAATTCTGAGCTCCGTTACCTGTGTAACTAGAAGTGTAAACAAAGATTTCTCAACATTTTTGCATGGCATGCATCTGGCCTTCTCCCTTCACCATTCCTGCTTTGCTCACCACCTCGCCGCTCCCCTGTCTTTGTTCAGGTGTTGGAGTCCAGGCTGCAGGGAGGCAGTGAATGGAGTCCACTCAGGGCATCGGGGGGACGCGGCTGTGCAAAAATGGCAAGGATTTATGGCAATGTGAAGTCACTCAATTCAAGATCTGTTCTGATCCTGAAGGTTGGTTGAAAATTAATTAGTGTGGTTTAATTAAAAGGAAATACTCCTGATGGTTTTTCTTTGTCACTGGTAGGCTTAACACAGAGGAATTTAAACTTCTTGCATTAATTATTTGAGAATGTCGCCTGTTTTTGCAGAATATTTATTTTGTTTTCAGGTAGTGTCAGGACAGGAAACCAATACTATTTAGATTAAACAGTTTAGAAGAATCATTTCAGTTGTTTGCATGGGCAGCTGAATACAAAATTTATATAGTAACTTCAAGTTGAAATTCTAATATTAGTCTAACGCTATGATTCAACAAAACAAGGGTGTCACTTGATAGAACTGGAATAATCTGTATCTACATCAGCTTTTTACCTTAAGCCATCTTTGGCCACTGCCTTTGTCATTGTGGTCAAATCACTTACATGCTTTTTAAAATGCTGTGAAGCTTCTCAGAGCAGGCTGGAAAGTATTAGTATTTAGTTTTATGATTATTATTTAGTTTTCTAAAATTAGCACATTGAATTGCACATCAGGAACCTGTCCTGAAGCTATGTGAACTGTTAGGATAAGTTTTAAATAATTGCTGTAGAAATCTATTGGTTTTGTTCTTGCTAATTTTCATGAGAGACCTTTGTGTAATATAATTGGCCGAGAAATAAATTTTAAAATGTACAGAATAAATTAGGGGGTTTGCGTGTGGAGCCTTGTGGAGATGAACTTTCCTGCTTGTAAGCTGAATGTGCCTTCCTTGAAAGAGGTGGGAGCACGTTACCTCAGTAAGGGTAGAGGGCTGGAGCAGGGAAGTAAGTGATCCGGACACATGTGGATAGGGAACATGTGTGTGAAAATACTCTGATGTCATAGGGTCTACTCTGCATTTCCAGTGACTAAAATACAATTGTACTCGTGCCTTCTATTTGCCTGCAAAATCCATTAATTAAGAACATGCCCTCCTTCTAGAGAAAGAATTCCCCATGAATCTCATTGAAATGTTAATTTTAGGAACCAGCAAAGCAAGTGAAATATATTGTAAAAGTAACTGTTTCAATGCATATTTATAATAAATCTATTTTTAAAATAAATGTTTATGTAGCAACTTGTGTGTTTATCCATAAACTATTTAAAAATCTTCAAAATATGATGTAGCACAGAAAGCAGTGCTCTATATTTTATTAATTGGATTGTAGGAGCATGCAGAGTTGATCAAGGCTAAGGCTGCTTGAGCAAGTGTCAAGCATGCAGAAACAGAATGCTGTTCACAGAGTCTGCAAACTTGGATCTTTTTAAATTAGACAGAACTGTCATGTGGAGATCGCTGCGGCATTAGGATGCTCAGGTCACACTCTGGAAAAACTCATGCATGTTGAATAACTGCGTTCATGTGCACGGTTTGATTAAGGCTGTAAACCACTTCTTACTGTATTCTTATTGCAAAGAGTGTGCCACCATTTAGGGGAGCTGGAAAAAACAGTTCCTCTGAGAGTTTGATTGTTTTATGCAAAGTTAAACTTACGTTCGGGTAAGATCAGCGGTGAAATGTGCAGTAGCAGGACAATAAATGGTAGGTGAGGTATTCACTAAAACACAATTGTGATCAATTCTGATTGATTAATGAGTTGTATGTTGAATAGTTCAGCTGGAAATATTTTCTTGGGAAGAGGCACTAGGCTCACCAGTGTCCATGATGTTTCCTCCCCTTCTGCCCAGAAGTGAGATTAAATTGGAGACGGGTTCATTTTCCTGCTTTGGGGAGATTTTAACCCTAGAACTTAGGTGTCTTTCCCATGGCAGATTGTCCCAAACAGGAAGTTAACAGTGCCTTACTGCTCGCAGTATTTCAGTATTTTGCACACAGCGGGATGGTTCTAACAGACAGAACTGGGCGGCTCTCAGCAGCCTGTGTGCTGGGGAAGAACAGAGAGTGGCATAGGATGCAGTGCTGGTCATGGGAACTCCCTGTTCACATCCTTGTTTTGGACTGTGCACATCATGCATTTGACCAGTTTTCAAAGCTAGAGTTTAAAAATGGTCCTGGTGGTTCCTGTTTCTCTGTCCTGTGTATTTACTGGATGTTATCAGTATTTATCAGCCATGTGCTCTGCTGAAGGTGCATTTGAGGTGAGTGTCCTGAGTAGGAGACAACCAGCCTGACACATGGATGACTGGCAGAAACTAAAATTAGAACTTTTTGTTTTCCTATTCTTCCTGTTGTTGCAAGAACCCTGAAACCATGTTGCATTTTTGTCACTGCACAGCTGAAAAAATACCTTCCTCTGTCACCTCTGTGCTTTTGAAGTCCCTCCCACAGCCTGTGAAGTCTATAAATCCCAGTCTGCTCCATTCTAATCACTTTAACTTCAAAGAAGGCAGATCAAGTTCAATTTTTTGAGATTATTTTCAATTCTCTGTTTATCCCAAGCTTTACATCCCCTCTGTAAAACTCTTTCAGACATTCTTGTTTTGGCTGATCTGTATATAACACAAAAGCATGTTGGAAAACTTGTCTGTATGTCTGACGGAAGCTTAGAGCTTCCCAGCAAGTGCAGGGGGCTTCTGGATCCATCCGTTCAGAGAAAATGGCACCCTCAGGCTGGCAAGGGTTTCAGTTGCTTTGGTTCAATCCCATGCCTCTTGCCAAAAAACCGTGCAAACTTCAGAGCTACCACAACAATTGCAGCATTTAAAACCCCCAAATTAGGAAGTATTTCTCTTATGTAACTCTCAAATGTATTTTGTCTTATATTTTGATTACATTAGGAAAAAATGCAGTTCTCTTAGTTCTTAATGATATACAATTAACATGGTAAAGGCTATAATTAAAACAAAGATTTCAGCTTAGCCCATATTTTAGGCAAAACTATCATTACTTTTTAAGATGCATTGGAAGATGTTTGCTTAAATATTGCTTGAGATAAGGACTAAAGCTTCCAAACACTCCAGGAATTTCCAGGAGAATTTATAATACACCTTAGCAGAAAAAGAGTAACAATTCTGAGAATTTTGTCATGTGTGCAGGCTTCCTGAGGGCGATAGAAGTAGCCACAGTGAAGCGTTTAGGTGGATTTTGTCAATATATGGAACACCTTTGGGAGAAAAGATAGCACAAAACAGTTTAAAATAATTCATAAGGGGTTTCCCTGTCACAGTGTGGGAACAGAATGAAAATTAATCAAATGACAAATGAACATCTGTCCAACTTTATCCTTTCTCTGTGACGTCTTGTCACTCAAATGTATGGACCTTTAGCAACCCTAAACGCAGGGTATCACTGAAGGCAGGAAATGAAATAACAGCAGCATGCAGATCCATACCAAGTATATGTACGATAGTTGAGAGGCTCTTCATACTTGAGAGATGAAATAGGAAAAAATGAAACCAACTTGGGACACACAGTCATGGAATTAAAAAAATTACTTTTGAGTAACTTTTTAAAGACTTAACCAAGTTGCTAGGCGTTGGAGAGAATCACAGGGCTCCTGTATCAGATACAATATTCCTTCTTGTGATTTGAAATGGGGTTCAGATCATATGAACTTAGTAAATGCAGCTCCAGGGAGTCATTATCATTACCTGCAGGTGACCCTGTGGAGGTATTTACTTTGGCAGAAAGGTGGGCAGGGAAAAATTAAGCTTTGGAAGTTTGCTGGATGTGCATTATATTGCGGGTATGCTTATATATATAGCAGTTACCCAATTATCAGGAGGATTATACTGACCATGTGTGGCCATTAGAAAGAAAAGTAAAGGCATGATAGTTTTGCTTAGTTCAAATGTTTGCTGTATTTTTAGAATTATGTTTGGTTTCAATGAAGTAAAAAGCTGAGATGTAACAGTAGAAGAACCGTGAAATTTTAAGTGATACAGTTAGTTTAATGCAATTGGTTTATGTAGCCAATAAAAGTATCTCCTAATGCAGTAATTAACATTAAGAAGTATTTAGAAAAATTATGTGCCATGTACATAAAACTAGATTCAAAGGCGTGTTTAGAAAGGTTACTCTCCAAAGTTCTTCCTCAATTTATTTCTTGAGAAAATTTCATGTTTTTTTCATACATCTTACCTGCTGCCAGACTGGTTTTGAGCAAACATTGTGTTTTGTTTTTTAATAAGGAGTTGCATTTCTTTCCCTTCAGTTCCACCTGACTCATACAGTATATGTAATACTGTAATAATAATTAATAAAAAATGCAGTTGGAAAAGCTTACAGTTAAGAAATCACTGTGGTTGTAGTTTTTGATGTGAAAATAACTACAAAGGAAATGCTAGGAGCGAAGGGGTTTTATTTTGAATACTTGACCTTCTATTTTATTTCTATCCCTAACTCAGCACCCCAATTCTAATGAAGTAACTAAAACCTATGTTGTTGCATATACATCTAAAAGCCATGTTTCAGGATGGATTTTTAAGATATTTATCAAAGTATTTATAAAATGCAAGAATACTGTGGAGAGTAGGCCATGAATAGTATGCTAACAGAAAATTCTCCAGGATAAATCAAAGAAGTCAATCATAAGGCTGGTGACAGGGAAAACAAATTAAGCAGGGAAAAGAAAAAAAGGTGTATTTTAAAATGAAAATACTAAATGAGATTGCCAGATGATGTCTGTCAGGCATAGACATAGATCTGTTATGGTGAGAATTGATGTCAGGTCTCTGTAAATGCAATGTAAGAGGTGATGAAATTTGTGTGAGATCTTCGGGTAAGCCATGCAAGGATACTGGAAGCAAAAAGCACTTTTAAATTGATTGTGATATGAATGGGGAACCAGTGGAGTTGGTCGAAAGTGGGAGCATTATTTTGTCTTTCTGCTCAGTCATGGGGATGAAAGCAGTGATGTTTGCCCCCAGTTGCAGTACAGAAAGTGATCATCCCATGAGAGCTTGGAGAAGAATTCAAGACTGGATGTACAGAGATTTCCATAGTGTCACTTGTGTTGATCACAGGTGGGGAATATTGTTTATTTTGGTACCATTATCTGGGAAGCTTCCTAAAGCTGCTGAGAGCAACAAATTTTGTTTGCCTTCAAGTAAGCAAAAATGCAGCTTACTTATGCACACTGGACTGCTAGATGGCTGCAAAACTAGTTATCTTCCTGAAGATTTGATCATGTTGCTGCTGCCAGCATATTCCTGAACAAGCTCATATGGAAAGAAAACTCCAGATTAGGTGTTATTGTAAGGTTGCAGAAAGAGGCAATTTGCCATCTGATCTTTAAGTAAAGGTCAATGAATGGGTATGGATTCACAGTGTGTTTTATTGACGAGACTAAAACTATTGCAGTACTAGCAAAACACAAACATAAGAATGAATGTAATTAGGACTGGTTTAAGATGAATACTTAATGTAGAAAAGATCGCGAGAGTAGGGTTCAAAATGCTGGTACCATTCTACTGTTTTCAGCACTGAAATACATGTTAAGAAATTAGGCAAATACAGACATGGTATGTTGTATTAAAGGGGCCAGATTTAGGTGGAGTTGTAAACTGCAGATAAATTATTTTATGAACCACTCCTTTTTCTCTACTTCATGCACTTATGAACAGCCTCTGATGTTGTCTGTTAAGTCCTTATTTTAATATTCTTTCATAATATTGTCTCAATTTAAAATGTTACTAAGGGAATTTTGAAATAAATCATCATGCATACTGTTACATTCAGTAGCCACCTTCAGTTGGGTATGAATTAGCACAATATGAAACAGATCCGCTAAGGGCATTCACACATTGAAGTTATATTCAGGGTTTTGCTGGGCTATGCAGGAAGGATTTATTTATTCATCCAAATGTTTTCACATCTAATAAAACTTACTTGGCATGTATGTTCAGCACAGTGGATGCTATTTTTTCAAGGGCAAATTTTCAATCTGAAACGAAAAGCTCAGTTTTGCGTGTTGCACTTGTCCAGAGAACTGGAACAGGCTTTGTGAACAAAGTGCTGAGGTAAGGCCAAAAAAACCCCTGGTTTTGAATATCAGATAGTTTCTAGTGTTACAGGAAGGGAGAGGAGACTCCCAGGAATTGTGGGCTTCTACACCTGTTGGATGTTTCATACAGGGGAGCTGAACTCTGGCCAGTGTTTGGAAAGGAGGTTTGCGGTGTGGACCTGAGGTAGCACAACCATGAGCCTTGACAGTGCATGGGACTCTCAGTACTGGGGATGGAGCTTGTGCTCCTTCTTAGGATGTCAAGGTTAAAATGTCATCTGTGTTCTTGTAACTATACTTTGTGTTTGGTATGCAAAGTTGTCTCCTGCTGTAATCAGGAAGACATTGTCAAATCCAAGGCAGCTGCCATCCCTACCCTTTCCTTTCCTCCACTTTTTTCATCTTTCTCTCTCCTCCCTTCCCTCTTCCCCCAAATTTCCTTTTTAGTACAGTGGGCTTCGTGAAAAAACTGGCAATGCAGAATTGGTATTTCAAGTTGATGGAAAATTCAAGAACTTGAGATAGTACTAGATTCATCATATTTGGTGAGCTGTTTCTGCAGAGGAATTTTGAAGAAAAAGTAGTTAACATCTGAACATCAGTATCCCTAAAATTTTGAGGATATGTGGTTAGATCTATTATCTTTCTGCTGCTTTTATGTCTTTTCTAGCTTTTGCATTTTTAAAGAAATAATTTCAATACCATTTATTCATAAGTCATTGGAAGTCACATTTTTCCCCACTTTTTAAAAAATAGAAGTTTTTATGATTGCAATATTGTAGATGAATGCTGTCTATAGCCAGTAGAAATGCTTCAAAGCTGATTGAAAGGAGGACGCTAGGCTTTCTGAAATGCTCTCTGATCGAATATGAGATACGGGAGCATCCAACTTGTTTTAACAATGGAAACTCCTTTTTTTTCCTGTGTAAAAATAGATCACAGTGCAGTGACCCTAGAGGGAGAGAAAGAATGAAAAAGATGCGTGTTTCTCTCAAAATTCTGACTACATTGTTACAGTCTGTGTCAAAGGATGACAAATCCGAATGGCTCTGCTTCCTGCGTTCTTTGAATTAGAGCTTGGTGTGTGTTACACTATTTTGACCTCTTCAAAATTTTGTAATTTAATTAGCAGATTTCCTTTTCCCTCTCTAGCCCATTTTGAAGTGTGGGGCAAAAAAAAGAATATATATATATATATACCAGTGTCATAATACTTCATTCTTTTCTGAATCTAACTGCATATTTTGAATGGAATTTGTATGAAAGCACTCTTGTATAAATTTAAATAAGGATGGTACAAAACCAGTAAGTGGTATTAACCAGTGGGGATTAAAGACTACCTGAACTGGCTAGAAAAAATTTCCTGCCCAGTCACTAGTTTATAGGCTTGATGCTTGTTAGGGTATTTGCCCTGCTGCACCTGCCTTATCAACGTGTTCAATTGTGAATTAGTTAGCACAAAAAGTTGACAGAGGAATAGGGAATTTTTCACCTCAAGGTCAGTAACAAGGCAGGCTAATACTAATTTAATGCTGTTATGATCTGGTAGCTCAGCATGAACATGACTCTATATTACCATCAGTTGACACATTTCAAAGAAACACTTTTCTAACTGACATCCTTTTTGCAGGAACACCGAGTAGCAGGCACCTGCCTTAGCTGGCACAAAGTTAAGTGTCCTGGCTGAGCTAGTTGTCTAGGCTTCCTCTGTAACCGTGGGGAGAGGGATTTTCAGAGTGATTCATACAGTTCTAAGATGTGTCTAAAATAGATGAGATGACTCATCTTCTGGAAGTACCTGCCACTCTGCTGATGGCAGAGGGAGACCTAGATGACTAACTTACCCTAGATAGCTAAATTTTGAACTGGTAGTTAATATAAGAGAAAGCTCAGTACCGATGCCTTTTTCTTTTAATGAAAAGAGGCTCGAGTATGCAGTCATTATGAAAAAGTCTGTATGACCACTGATCATAAAGTATATGCTGAAAAAGAGATGGACCTGCACTGCTGTCCTCCTGTATCTTTCATAAATATGTTGATTTTATTTCTTGCTAAATTAATTTATATCAAGGTGAGGAAAAGAAGATATTTTTTACCTTAAAAATCCCACTGGAAAGGGATATGTGTTATTTACTTTACACAGGTCTATGAAGCAATGAGCATGATATTTATTCTGCATCAGTTTCCATTGTTGAAATTGCTTTGTCTTGAAATACCTTTGTATTTCTACTGGTGGTATTGGATGTAAAATCCATTAGGCAGGGTGTAACAGATTGTTAGCATGTATTTACTTAAATACAGCATGAAGATCTGCAGTGTGCAGGGCATTAACTTCATTGTTGACTGCTTCAGATGCACCTTTTTTTGGAGAAGTTACAAAAATTGAGCTTTAAACTCATTAGTATTTAATTAAAGCCCATCACTTGGCCAATTTGAAAATTTGAGGTGTTAGGGAATATTCAGGAATTATGCAGCACATCTGATTTTAGATACCAAAGTGGGTTTCTAAATAAGGAATCTAGGCACCATTTGTAATCAGCAGAGTAGAGTTGACACTTCCAGGGAACAATTTAGAGCCGCTAAGGTAAGCCGGAAGGTAGTGCTCTGGTTGCCCTCCAGAGGACTTCCGCTGCTGCTTAGCTTGAATCCTCCGAAATAATCTCTGAAATACTTATCCCTCTGTATTTACTGTGGAGGAAGCCTAGTCTGGTTTTGTAGGCTGTTGAAGTGGGCAACAGGAATACTCCCCTGATTGTTTTCTGTCATAATTCTTGGGTTAGTAATACCTTGTCAACTCAGAGTGGAATATTTTTCTGAATATATTGAGAATATATTTCTGAATGTCAGCTGTGCACTAGAAGTGCCTGCTGCATGGTTAATGTATGCAGTATGCTCAGCAATGTTAATGCAGTAGCATACGGTGTAGTGGTACGTATGTAGTCTATGTAGTATGCTGGCTTCTAAACTATTGTCTTGTGACTTGATTAACAGAGCAGCCCCTGGATGTCCAGGATAGTCAGCAAAACCCATTTGGTTTTCTCAGAAAATTTGCTTTCATTTTGGGTGCTCTCTGGTTGAATCATAAACAATTCTAATCTCTACTGTGTCTGCAAGGCCCTGAGTAGTGAACTGCTGCCTGGCACAGACACTGTAAGGTCTTCTTTGCCTGCCCTTAGATTCAGAGTATCAGAACGCAGTCCTTTGGATCAAACAGTGCAATGAATTATTATATGTTTTTGTTGGTCAACAGCTGTTTTACCTAAAGCACTACACTCCTCCTGTAGCTTTGAAAGTATAATAACTGGGTATATATTGCTTTATGCAGATTGTGCAGGGCTTCAAAATTCAGGATGTTAACTGATTTGCTACAGTTTGAAAAATCGTCTGCAGAGTTTAGGAACGTATTGTCGTGGTAGGTTGAGATCTGTGGATTTTCCTTTCATTTGATATGGAAGCCCAAGTTTATGGATGAAGCACAAAATCAGTGAAGGGTGAAGAGAAGTCACGAACACAAATCAGCCTTGATTAATCTTCATTACACACCTGGAGAGAAAGCACAATATAGGATATTACATTAGCACCTGGAGGAGGAGGAGTTTCCAGACTTTCAGGAAGAAAAGCGGGCATGTTACAAAAGACAAGCAACAACTCTAAGTGCTGTACCCTGGGAGTTGTCTCCCAGTGAAGGAATTTAGGTGACAAAATTACTTTAATATGGTAGCCATAAGAAATTGTGAATGTGTTCGTTGAAGACAATGAACAACCTTGAATCTGGTGGGTAAGTTCAAATTCTGTTCTTTGGTAATTCTTCTTATAAAAGACAAAGGAAGGTAAAACTGCAAAGGACACAAGGGTGTATCCAGGGGAACAAGAACATCATTTATAGTCGCCAGAGTTGTTTGATGAGGCTCACTTGCTAGATACCTGATAACAAGGAAAGCCAATCTGTCACTGTATGGTTCCATAAAGAAGATTTGTCTATAATAGGGAGCATTAAACAGTGTAATGGAAATTACTTGAGCAGCTACTGAATTAATTTTCATTTTAAACATACTCTAAAGATAACTAGCTGGACAGCATTGCAAGTTCTGTATCTGAGTGCATCCATTAAAAAAGGACTGTGAGAAGTTTGCTGGTTTTGAATATAAACTTGGCTGTGCTGTCAGCTAACATCTCCTTTACCTGGAGCAAAACTTTAAGTGATGCATAATATAGATAGGACTCAGTTGTGGACTCCTGAAATCATGACCTCATACAAACTGCTTTTATTTAATAGAGCAATGTAATTGTTTCTCTAGAGGGTGATGAGTGTGATTCATTATATGTGATCTTTTTCATACCAGAAGAATACTGCTGTTGCTAGCTCAGAAGACTTTTTGGCAAATCAAAAGGAGGCTGCTAGTTTGGAGCATTTCTCTTTCAGTTTGAAATCCCCAAGCTGTAGCTTCAAGCTCAGCAGTGAGCGCTTTGCAGTAGCACCAAGAGAGCTGAAATAATCAACAATAGAAACCTTTTATCTCGTGTTTGAAATCCATAGATAGAAAGAGAATGTATATATAAATATTTCTCTTTAATATTTCACATCATGCTTCCACTTAAGAAGTTTAAAGTTCTTTCACTGAGAGTGGACATAAGGCAAGCCAAGCCACAGGATTAATCATAAATAATTTACATGAAATCCCTCTACTAAGATATCCCACAATTTCATAAAGAATGAACGCATGTTCTGAGAATACATAAGGGTTGCTATAATTAGCTCACTTTAACACACCTGGGAACAACACATGAAGCTGCTGTTGCAGTTTTTTCTGACATAGCTGATCATGTTGCTCACTGTCTGCAACAAGTAAATGTTCATTTTTCTCAGATTTTTTTTTTCTTAGAACTTCATCCAGATTAAGAAAAAAGTATCTGCTAAAAATTCTGAACAATATTGACTGGTGAAGGCTGTAGAACAACTATTGCTTCAATAAACAGCATTAGTTTTGGATTACTTTTTCTACAAAGGCTCTGGAGCACTGCCTTACTCCTCCTTGCTGAGAAACGTCAACCCCTTCAAATCTCCATGATTATCTCACAGAATGAAAAGTAAAAGCATTCTGGAATGATTATATAAAAACATGTAAAGGGTAAATGCAAACTAAAAAGCTGTATTTTAGGACTAAACATCACATTTTCAGATGGCTGAGTTTGTGTGTATGGTTGGAGAGATGAATAGGAGCCTTAAACTGCGCAAGATGGAATGGACCTTGGTTTGGGGAAGATACAGAAAAGGCCTTACTGATTCGTTAATGTGTCTTTTGAACGTATACCTACCAATTTGATTAAAGCAACAAGAAATTAGCTGGATTGTATTTGAAAACAGTGGCCTAATTATTAAACCTAAACTTTACTAAAATACAAAGTATCCAACATTCCGAAACACCTGTACAAAAGAGACTTAAGAGCATAGTTAAGACTAGGCTTGCATATGGATGTGCATACCATTAAAGCTGGGGAAGTGTGGATTTCTGCCATGTTCTGTAAATGTAAGATACATAAATTAGAATTGCTTAGGGATACTGTTGCTTACATGAATCGCTTCTCCAGTCTTTAATTTATGAATAAATGTGCTTGGTGTGACTACTCTTGTCTCACACCGATCTCAAATGGCAGAAAATACCCTGCATGCAATGGTTTGCAGATATATAGTATCCATAAGATATGTTTCTCAATATTGATTACAGTTATTTGATGTTTACAGAAAATTCAAAGCTGGGAGGACTGAAATACACCCAAGAGAGGTTTAATAGTGATGTGGAAAAATAGTCTGAGAAAATTAGGATGCAGTTCAGGGACAATTTCAAAGTCCTACTCTGTTTAGATGGTATTTCTTATCTAAAATGTAGTACGAGGAGTGGACAGTGGTACTTAGGTTGAGCATGAGTCAACAGTGTTGTGTTACTATAAAAAAGTAAACGTGCTGGGGAGACATGACAAATATCAAATATTTAAAAGACTTGAAAGTGGAAAGAGGATAAGCTGTGCTGTGGGCTAATGGGAGTAGGAATATATAAAATGGGCTTAAATCATAGGAAAATTTTGGTCTAAATATTATTGTTACATTATTTTTGCCACGCATATTGAAAGCACTGGGACTGGTTGTTTATGAGCTGGTCAGACAAATCTCTGTCAGCGATAATAGACACTGCCTTGGGACTAGATACGTCATTTAGTTCCTACCAGCTCTGGACTCTATTATTCAATATGGTAATAAAACTTCACAAGTAGTTTCATGCCAATGTGCATAAAGATATGATTCAAAGAGAGAATAAAGCCTTTGACACCATGAGATATGCAGTTTTTCTCCAACATAATATCTACTTCTGGTTTTGGTGAAGTAAATAGTCAAGCGTCTAATTTAGCTTTGATTTTATATTGTCATCTCAGTATCACTCCTTCTTCACAATATCTCATCTCACCCACAGATCCCTGTATCAGAATAATACCTTTTCCACCCTCATCCTCAGTAGGTTGGGACAACACAGAATAGGAAACAGCACCATGGACAGCAAATTCGATTTAGGTTGACAATATGATGCTGTTGTTGAAAAGCCAAAGCTTATTCTGTAGTACATTAAATAAATATCATATGTAAAGCACTGGAGGTATGTGATCTATGTGGCATCAGCTGGGCTGCTACAGGGTAACACAGCATTAAAGAGAATCCAGAGGACAACAACAAATACAGAAGTGGTAGAAGAAATGACCTGTAAGAGAGAGCAGAATGCAGTGTAGAAGTGGGGAGTGAAGAACACTGCCTTGCATTTAGGTGCCTGACTCATGCTTTACCTGTATGTGTTTGGTGAAGAATATTTAGATTTTAATTAGATGTATATGTATATATCTATGGATATAAAGAATCTCTTAATGGAAAAATTAACTCTTCCGGTCTGTAAAAAGTTGTTACAAAGGCAGGAGCTGTCACTTGAGCAAGAAGACAGAAATTTAATTTTTTATCAAAACCTATATTCAAGAAGGGCTTCTGTCTAAAGCAAGACAAGCTGTATTATGTTACTGTTTCTTTAACATTTGTGTTGGAGAATTTTTGAAGTAGGTTACCCAAATATCTTTTGGGGCTGATCTTGATATGCTGAATTCCGTTTCTCAACAGATTCCCATTTTGTGACACTTTCAAACCTAAATCTCTGTGATTTCTAATATTTCATAGAGTTTGCTTTTGGTATTTGTAATCAACTCTTTTTTCCTCCCTGATTTCATTCACTGCGTCCAGAATGTCAAAGGCAGTGGAAAAGGAGCATCCAGAAGGTTAGTGCTAATGTTGCTCTGGTATTTGATTGCTATCAGAAAATGTAGCAGACAGGTTTTGTGAAACAGTTTTCTTGACAGAGCACCATATGCTGGTACGATTAGGTCTGGCTGGACACACACATTGTTTTCTTCACGGAGGACTTCATGAAGGGTGGTTGCTCCTGCTGTGCACGTGTCAGGATGTTTCATAAGGCAGTTGCATTCTTTCATTCATGGCCTCAACATGCCTAAGATTAGATTGTAAAATGAGGATAGGCATCAAATATGTGCTTTTATATTAACTCACTGATCCAAAATACTTTTACCTATCCACAGTTTAGATGAAAAAAAACCTGAGAGACAATGTAAAGTGGGACTGCTTAAGGAAGATTAAATGTGTTTTATTTTATATTGTGAGATCTTCAGTCAAAATGCAGGATCAGCTGCATTTTGCTGGGTGTCATACAAGCACAAAAGTCTAAATTTCCACTTCAAAGTGCTTCAGTTTGTCTGACTCCAGCCTCTACTTATCTGATGATAATGCCATTTGCTAAAATGAAAGATACTGAAAAATTCCTATTTTGTAATATACACCTCTCTAAATACAGAGTGGCTGCAGTGTAGAAGGTGTCTCCAAGCAAAAAGGCACAGACTTGATCTCATGTGATGTCTCTCAGATTTAATGTCTTCAGATACCTCACACCAATAACACCACCTTAAACCACTGGGTAAAGATCTTTCCAGGCTGAAATGGCTCAGGATTTTGCACGGCAATTCAGTGCAAGCAAAGGACTTTTGAGAGCATTAAAAACCAGAAAATCACTGCAGAACGGATGTTTTAGATAATTAGCATAATACAATTTGGGGAGCAGGTTTTGAGGCTTGCATTTTGTTTGTTTGGGTTTTTTTTTTTTTCATTATAGATAAATTATATTTCCTAACACCTACTGTTTCTTTTTTTTAAGATTATTTTGCCAGCATATATGTTATATAGGCTATCAAGAGGGTCGAAATTGAATTTGCAGCCTTTGTTAAGAAATGACCGACTTAACAAACTGATGCAGCTTAAGTGACCCCAGTCTATTTTAAGCAGCGCAGAGATTGTTTCTGTTTGCACAGCAGTATCCCAAGAAACTCTTTTGTACAAAGAATATGTATTTGAATTAAAGGCTGAAGTATGAGCAGTCAGTAATGTCTGCAAAACAATATTGGAAACCTGTCATTAGTTTTTTAAATTTGAGAAATTTGATTGCCTTTTTCAATTTCCTATGAGACAAAATATATTTTCCCAATTATGTGTAGGTGACAGCAGACTCATCTCTTAATCATCAATTTCCTCATTAGAAGTTATTACCTCATATTTTTTATATAATTCTTCTAAAATATCATTTCTCTTCAACTGAACAGTAGATTCCTTGAGATAATTACACTTTGATAAAACATATTTGTTCTATCCTTCAGAAGCTTTTGAATCTAGTGCCCCATTTCAACCAAATTTGAGAAGAGGCAAAACTTTGAGGTAATTTTCTGCAAGTTTTCTGAATTAAGATGTTCAAAGAGGAGAGGTGCCTTGAGCGGTTTTGAAAGAAAGATTGTGTACAAGAGCATTCTTTATTGAAAAGCTATCAAAGAAGCCCTATTGCTGTTCAAACCTGAGAGGTATATCTATAGGATACTAGATTAAATTTCTTGGCATGGGTATTTATTTCAGTGGAATTATTCAAATGTTTGAAAGTCAAAACTCCAAATAATATACACGTGAGAACACTGTAAAATAATATGAAACTGTGGAAAAGTCTCTAGCAAAGATCGTGATGCAAATTTTAAGTTCTCTAATAATTTATGTATTATATTGAACCAGTGTACTAATACTAAAAGGACAGTAGAAATAAAGAGGGATAATGTCGTCAGTGGCTTACAGGGGTGGAAATTTAATGGAAATGAGAAGTGCTGAGTCATAGTTAAAATTTGCATTGGTGGACTATGGGTTCCTGAAATGCTCTCAAATTTTAAATGAGTCTGGTGAGTGTTGAAAAAGATATTGCAATATTTCCCTTAATTAATTTAATGGATCAGAAAAAATCTGTCAAACTTTCTAAATGTGTTCACCTGCAGAGGAATTTTAAATGCCAGATTTTAGGAGTTCCTTATCCATGGCCTGGAGTCCCAAAATTCAATGTAAGTATTTTCGTTCTTGGTTTATGAGGATGGGAGTATTGATCCAAGCTGGAAATCCTTGTGACACAGACAGCCAAATTCAGTGGAGGTTGTTGCAGGGACCTGGAAATTACCTGGCGTATGTGAGGAAACAGTACAGAGCAGCTGAAGAGTTCTGTAGCATTGGTGACGTACCAGGCATGGTGTAGTGTGTTTCACTCTGGGTCAGTGTCCTGAAGGTCTCAACAAGTCAGAGTAACACCAAAACTGCAATAGAAACATCACAGAAGTGGAAGAGAGAAAGAGGAAGACTGAACTTGTATCCCTTGGTTGCATGATAGCCAAAACTCTACAAAAGCACAATAACAATTTATATATATTTGAATAGTGTACATGAAAAGATGAGAACTGCACACTTCAGTGAACAGGGTATAGAATTGAGGATGAAATGAAGAAAAGTTATATTGATCAGTTCTGGAACTCAGCTCCTGTGATGTTCAATTTCCTTCTTGCAACAATCCCCTCAAGGGAAGAGGAGGAAGCCTTCTTTTATGGAAAAACACCAATAAATGGCTGGACAAAACACCAGTAAGTGACTGGAAAAACAGCAGTTGATGAACAATCCTGTACAGATACATGGTGGTGTGCTATGTTGATGGTTGGACTTGATGATCTTGGAGGTATTTTCCAACTTTAACAATTCTACTTTTCTATGATTCTAGGATGTAACTCATGGCAAACTCCTAGTCTAACAACATATAACCCTGAATGAGCTACTGTGACCATATTGTTTGACCTACTCTGTAGTAGACAGGACATTCTTGAAGCAATTCCTGTTTGGATTAGATTTCCTTCTTGTCCATTACATATAGTTGCCAGACCTTTGGTGTTCAGGTCATTATGTGATTTTTTCTTTTTTCAGTCCTTCACCTGGAATATTCTTTCAGCAGTGAACCAAAGCTAGAAGACAGACAGTTTGAGAGCAGGTTGTGAGTCCTGTACTTGTGAGGGAGGAAAGGGAGGGGGAGCATAAAAGTTTGGAAAATTATCTATTCAGTCTATCTTTTCTTTGTGCTTGTCTACCCTCTACATTTGGTTTGTTTTGCTGCTGAACATATCGTATAAGAAAAATCTGAATGTATTTGTGTCATAGGACTAGTGGAAGATGGGTGTTCTCACTACCGGAGAGAAAGTGTCTAAAGGAATTTTATGCATGTTGAATACATCTTCAGAATGAAAAATGAAAATTAAGGAAAGATATTTCTGTGTAGTCAAAGAAAAGAAGGAATTTAATGAGAATTCCCTGTAGACAAATTCTTAACCAAGCAATAATAGCTAGCAATAGATGGACCTTTTTAAAAACCTTTTAAGCTGTTTGTGAACTGTCCAATTTATGGACTTACATATTTTTAACCATTTTTGCCTCATGCCAGTTCAGGCAGTGCACACCTGTGGCTCCTGTTTCAAACTCGGCTTCATCATGGAATACATGCACGAAGATGCAGGGCCAGGCAGTAATACTTACGTGTAGACTGTGTCAATGCTGAGGCCTGACCAAGAGGCTCCCTGAAGTCCAGGAGAAATTTGCAAAAAAAAGGGTTTCAGGATTGAAAACAGAGATGGTAAATTATTTTAAGTAAAGGCTCCAGACATGTGTTTGTGTGGCATCCAGCATGATATTGCCTTGATTATGTCTGAAAGCCTTGACTCTGCGACAATTCCAGGTTGCATTGTTTTATTTATAAACTGTAAAATTTTTCCCCTTCTTGCCATGAACATGTTTTATCTTCCCTCAACCTGGGTAAAGTTTGTTTTCCCTTTTATGAAGATTTATCTTCCTATCTGTCATATATTAATTTGGAAAAGAAAAATACAATTTTCCGGAGTTAAATAAACAATAGGCCCTGGTTATAAACCAACAAAGTCAAAATACTCAGTATTCCAGGGTTGAACCCAACAATTCATCCTCTGTGGCTCCCAGGACTTACACCAGCTCTAAAATAAATGAGCACAGTCCCAAATACCGAGGCTGACTTGTTATCTCTATATGTACTTTTCAGATAACAGACATTAAATAATTCACTATACAAAGTCTTATTTCAATTAAAATGGTAAAACTGATAAAGAAGTTTTCTTTACTTTTGGGAACATATCTCTGGCTTGTAATTGCATTAATTACAAATACACACAGTTGAAAAGTTATTCAAATGCAAATTTTCTTAATGAGAAGAAAGCAACTGGGAGTATAATTTTTAGTTGTTGCAGTTAATGAAAGTATTTGATTTTGTTTTAATTGCACTTTTAATAAAATAAAGTGCTCTCACAGTGATGAGGTTTCACTAATACAGCATCATCTAAGCAGTGCTAGGGCTTCCGAAGGTTGCTGATGGTGGATAGATCTGCTGGCACTGGGCTCTTGCTGGAGATAAGCGAAGCAAACAAACCTCGCTCCTGGGCAGTGCTGATCTCTGGCTAACAGCAGTGTGCTGAAGAATGTCACCAGAATGACCCTAAAGGTTCTCTGATATTTTATCTAACACTGGCAAGGAATCGCAGTAACTTCTTTTCAAAAGGATTAATGTGAAAATGGATTTACCTCCTTCCCCAAACTTCCTTCCCTCAGTATATTCTAAATTACTGCCAAAAATAACCAAGTATGTAGATGTTAGTGGATATTTCAATCCTGCATGTGAGATGGTATCTATGAGGAAGAGCAACCATCTGGGGGAACCAGAAGCAATAGTCTGGTGGCTCAGTGACCATATCCTGCCCCTCTTCACACTTCAGTCTGGGAATGTTGGGAAAAAAAGGATGGCAAATCCTGTCACTGGGTGAGCCTCCTGGTACCCATGAGGAGCTGTATCCAAACCTCAGGGGTTACATTTCCTCAGCTGTCATTTCAGAATGCCGTGCTTTCAAACTGGTTTTGCAGTGTAAATCAAGAGTGAGTTCCAGAAAGGCTTGGTCTGGTTGCAGACAACTTAGGAACAGCAAAAAGGCAAAATGAATCAAGTAAGTAGGAATATTTTCATTTAACCCTAATTATAATTAATATCCTTGAAGGTATGGTAAAAGATTCCCAGAATAAATCTGAGCTGTTTGCTTCATATAGTGAAGAAATCTAGTTATTTTTAGCATTTTAACAGAATATAATTTGGTATAGAGATAGAATGCTAATTTTATGGGGTTTTTTTTCCAAAGCAGCAAGTATTTCAGAGGTACATACGTGGCAAATTAATTTTTCATAGATATTATGCATAAATGAAATTTAGTGAAAATATGCATATCTTAAATTGAATAGATTCACCATAGAATCCTGATAAGATTTCACCTGCTGTTAATTTTCCTCTGAGATGAAAACACTACCAAGCAACAAAACCAGATGTTTAAGCACATCTTCACAGGTGGAAAAGAGGGTTTTAAGATTAGAACTTCCAACAGATTTTGATCCCGAGCAAGAAGTTTTAGAAGCCCATGGAGATCTCTCAGATAGACTCAACAGAAGCCAATATACAAGGCCACTGACATGACAATCTCTTGTGTTTTACAAAGGAAATGTAAGGGGTACAGGAGTGAAGTAAAGGGTGAGGCCAGAGCAGGAACCAAAAGACATCTTCCTGGTAAAGGAAAAGTAGTATAATGAAGTTCAGGTCAGAGAGGAAGGAAAGGATAGAGCAGCAAGAGGGACAAGGGACAGTAGGCTTGCTGTCTTCCCCAGTTACCCATTTTCTTCCCTTGTGTAAATGGAAATGAGGGATATCTCCTAGTCAATGCTAAGCATTTCACCTTTCTCCCATAGAAGCTCATGGCAAGGGGCTATCTCAGACCTCCTCCCTCCGGCATGGGGGGACGTGGCCAGAGATGGTTTTGTTTCAGGTTGTTTCTGCTCCAGGAGTACCTGCACTCATTTAACAGTGTTTGGATGAATGACCTGGAGAGGCTTTTCATGTGCAAAGGATGGCTGGTATAAGTGCTCTAAAATATGTATGTTTGTTCAATTTTGATTGCATTGTTGACATGGAGGTCCAGAGATATATTTTGGGGAATTTGTGTCCTGGGGTTCTCCAAAGGAGGCCTTTGGAGAAAGCAAGAGCAAGCTTTTATAACAACTATCAGATTCTATGAATGTTTTTTTGCTTCTTAAATAATGTTGCTGTAATGGGATGAAAAAAATGCAACAGGCTCTGAATGGCCAGGATGGGTATAACTTTTATACTCTGAAATGGGGAAGTAGATGATGACAGGGGCAAACATCAACTTGCTTTTAAGTGCTTACTATTACTGTAACTGTCGTGTCATGAGAGGTCGTTGACATCATCAGCTACAGAGCCAAGTTATTTTCTCTTTTCTGATACAGTACTTCAGACAACCATTAGCCAATCTCCATTGTGTTACAACAAACAGAAATTTAGGGATGGGAACTGGGCATTTCTGTCACCCCTGGAGCTAGTGGAGAGAAGAGTGATGTGGGATCCCTAGAGCTGCTCACTGGCCTTGGGGGACACTTGTGTCTGTTGCCCTGTGAGTTGACCCTTTCCTTCTTTATGCAGTATTGACAGTGGTGTCACTGTAAGTGCCAAGGAAAAACATTGTCTGATTTTGCATACCTGAACTGCATCACTATAGCCACATCTTAAATGGCTGTCTGCAGCTGCTTAAAAGTCCACTGGCACGTACAAAAGTGGATGTAAATGCATTCTCTTCAAGAAAGAAAGTAGTTCACTGCTGCAAAACTCTGCTAAGGCAGTGAAGGTGTCCCAGGCATATCTTCTGCTCTTTCAGAAGCCAACAAATATTAGACTTCCAGAAAACCATGAAATGAAGAGTTATTTTCAGTTCTCAACTAACCTTAATTCTGCTTTATTTGAAAAACGACCCAATAAACATATAGCTTCTCTCTTTCTGTCTCCAAAACTGTCATGAAAGAGAAGCTGCTTTTCTCTGTGGTCATATTTGCCCTAGTCCAAAAAAGTACCCCTCACCTGCTAGATTTTACAGGTACCTCAGCTTTACTTGGATGCACATGTACAATATAACACTATTTGTTTTTCTTTTTTCAATTAATGTCTACATAAACTATATTATTCTCCAGCTTCAGTGTTGAAAAGCTTTACAACAAAAATACCTGTAAGCTGACTCTAGCCACCTTTCTCCATGAAAGTGCTAAAATGTAGAGAAAAATTAAGAGTGGAAATGACCAGCCACTAACCCAGCACTTCCATGTTCACCACTAAATCATGTCCTCAAATGCCACATCCACACACCTTTTGAACACTTCCAGGGATGCTGATTCCACTCCCCTGGGAAGCCTGTTTCAATGCATGACCACATTTCCAATGAAGAAATTTTCCTGAATATCCAATCTAAAGCTTCCCTGGTGGGACTTGAGGCCATTTCCTCTCATCCTGTCACTGGTTGCCTGGGAGAAGAGGCTGACCCCTCCTCACTGCAACCTTCTTTCAGGTAATTGTAGGGAGTGATAAGGCCCCTCCTGAGCTTCCTTTTCTCCAGGCAAAAGAACCCCAAATGTAGTTTATTATATGTCTTAAGGCACTAGCACATCGCTTTTTGCTTTGATCCCTTGTCAAGGTCTGATAGAGCTCCTGTTATTGCACAGAACATCCCCTGATGCATCCTCTTGGACCCACAGCTCACCCGCACTACTCTTGCCACTTGCTGCAGTTACTTTCATTGGGAGCAGGACACTGGGATTTTTCCCAGCCTTCCCAGGGCTGCTGTCCCCAAGGGAAGAAGAGGGAGGACAGAATTCAATGTATCTGTATTTATAACATTTTCTCACAAATTTGGGGTTGCTGAATTTGAAATTATACAAAGGTGTTGTCATGTATCCGTAGTTATTCTCAGTAAATTCTTGCACTGGGATGGCAGGGATTCCACCACCTCCCCAGCTAATCTCTTTCAAGGCATATAATTAGAAGACAAACTGTTGATAAACATTCCCTTAAGCATGATTTAAAAAATCATGCTTACTGAAAAGTAATTGTATACTATTTTCATCTTTTCAATAGAAAGTAGTCGTCTTGCCTAAGGGTAAATATCTGAAAGTTGGTTGTCGATGTCTAGACTCATCAACCTAGATTCCCTTTATAGCTAGCTGAAAGAAACAGGCACCTCCAGGGCATGATTCATCTGTCTGTCTTAGAAGAAATGGTAAGTGGAGAAGGATTTCTTTCTGAAATATGTGCCTCAGAAATTATTAGAGTTGTTCTGGAAATGGTTTTCATTTTCTGTGGGAAATTGATTTAAAAAACTGTTTTTCTTCAATACTAGAATGAAGAAAAGGCTTTCAAGAAATTTTCAAGAAAATTACATATTTAAAAATTCACTCTTAGTAAAATGAAGGGCTTATTTTCTTGTGTTTTCTTCCTTTATGTTTTGTAATTCACGATGGAAAAATTACATTTGGAAATGAAGAGAGTTTTAATAAGAAAAATTGAAACTTGAGATCAAAGTGGAATATTTTGATCTCACTGGTATCCTCCAACTTGAATTGCCTTTTTCTTATGAAAGGTCACCAAAACCGGTCCATTCCTACAGAAAGTTTTGATTTACATGGTGTAACATTTTTGTAGCAAAATGTGACAACAAAATTTTTTCAACCAGCTATACAAGTTACGTGTGAGCGGACAGAACTTCATACGAATAACTGTTTTTAATCTCAATACCCTCTTTATAAAAATGTTATGCTTTCAATTAATGAAGCTTTTAACTTTCCTTAGCCTAACAAGAAAAAACTGCTTAAGAAAGGGCTAACTGTGGCATAGTTTTGGGAAATGTCTTATAAAGGCAAGCTTCTAATAGAACTAAAACAATTAGGCATGTGAGATTTTTTTGGGCTGATTTGTTGTCACGATTTTCTTGAAAAACATTAACAATAGATTGAAGTATCATATAGTCCCTACTTTCATGTGATCAAGTGCAAACAAAGAAAACATGCAGAATGATATTGTAATAAGAAGAATTTGGTTTGGTCGCCCCATAAAAAAATTAGCCAGAGGTTTGAGTTTTGTATTATAAATGATTGATGGCTATCAAGCTATCTGAGGCTGCAAAGCTAATACATCGAGCTACAGTGTGACAATAATGAGCTGTGACAGTCTAACTGAGTAAGGGAAAGTTTCACAGAACTGGGTGTCTGGAAGGAAGACATCACAGTTGACAAATGACTTCTGGCTAACTTGCTTCCTTCTGCAAGGCATGTTCCAGTGTTGCTGAGAGACAGATGTTAAATGGAGCTGGATAGAACTGAACACAGTTCAGTAAATATCTTGCTGATAGGATGATCTACGCACCAGAAAGAGGGAACAAACAATTTTAGGAAAAATCTGAATGAAATCTTAGACTTTGTTCAGACAACATGAGATTCACCTCACCTAATCATGAATTGTCTGCTATGCTATATTTACACCCTAAAATAGCCAACACACTTTATGGCCCATGAAGAGAAGTACGTGTTTCTAGGGCACATTTTAGATACAAGGTTTAGGATAAACACACCTAAAAAGCATCTATTTGTCTCGCCAGATTGAAAAGGATGTCTAGGGTAACTAGTTTAGATGCCAGTGGTTACAATGGACCCATCAGAGATCTTCAAGAAGTCTCACAATGTGATAAACTAAACCACTGCCTATAGAATGTTCTGTAATTAATTTTCCATTTTTACTATATTGATTTTTTTAATCAGTCATTTGGATTTAATTCACTGCCAGATGTTTTCTGTGAACTAATTAGCTAATTGTTTGAGGGAGTAATGAAAACTGAAATATATATATGGTATCCTAGTTAGGCAGAATTTGACCACTATGCATTTAGATTGGCCAGAAGAGGAAAAAGTCTTATCAGCTTCTATGCTCTATTAACTTTTTGCCAGGATAAAAACAAATTGTTAACACGAACATACTAATTAAATTTAAAAGATTTTGGCTTATAGTTCCTAGCATGATACAGTGTTATTCTTCTCCTATTCTACCTCCATTTCCCACGTATAATAGTGCAGTATTCACTGGATATGAAGTTAACTCAACTGTGGCACTGTAGTGCCAGAGACCAGAAGGTACAGATCGCCCTGCATGTCCCAGCCCAGCCTCCCCAGGGCCTCCCCCAACCCTCTCCTGAGTCTCAGCACCTCCATTTCATCCTGTCTTGGGGCCGCCATTCCCTGGCCCAGCTACATGATGGATGTGCATGTCACCAGTCCCATCTCTGTCCCTGTGTGCCGTACCCCTAACTGGTTCCCTCAGCAGAAGGAACCAGTGTTCCTGGACCAGCTGGACTGCTTGCAGTGCCTGGAGCTGTCGATGGACCTGCCCACTTCTGCCCGGTGCACTCAGCCTCTGCGAGATGGCACCTGCTGGCGAGGGCACAGCCTACGCTGGAGTCACCCTCTGCTCCTTCATGAGGGAGCAGCCAGACCCTTGCTGCTACCCCACGTGTCATCTTCTTCAGTGTCCTCTGAGAGGCTAAAACATTGCTGATCACTGCTTGCCATTGATTTGTGTAGGCTCTTTGTACAAGCAACACTGATCTTTTATTTCAGAACAAGTACACAGATGGAGTACTTTCACCTGAAATGGCAAAACAGCCCTCACAAGTCCAGGCTAGGACAAATTCTCAATTTCCTACGTTATTTGAAACATCTCTTCACTGGAATGACATCAGAATGCCTGAAAAGTGTGGACAAAGAGGTCAGATGAGCACTGGGGGCTAGTGTGTATGCAAGTTTGGGAAGAGTGGTTTGCCTGTAGATAGGAGTTAGATCCTGGCCTTAGCCATACCTTTGGCTCCCAGAAGGGGACAGAACTGCAGGCACTGCAGCGCTCTCGATGCTTGGCATGAATTGGTCACGCCGAGTACCACGGAGATTTCAGAGACATGTGACTTCCAGAAGGTGGAGTTTGCACAGCAGAGGTATTAAAGACCTTTGGTTTTGCATTACAGTTGCCAAAGCATGAACCTGTTCCCAAGCATTTTCAAAATATTAAAAGATGGGCAGCATGGCAGAATGGCTGTGGCACAACTGTCTTAGAAACAGCAGTTACTGGAAAAGTAACTCAAACACACAGAAACTACTGAATCAACACCAAAAAATGCTGAATGGCTGATATGGAAAAGAAATTAATCTGATGGAGAAAAAAACCTGGTATCGGAAAGAACTCTATAAACAGGATTATGTTTTTCAAGGCCCGTGACTGGAAGGTTTAAATGGAACATTTGGTAGCATGGCAATGAGAGGCAAGTTTCTGAACTGAGGAGGAAGTGCTTAGACTAGAAGAACACAAACAGGCATGGTATGACTGACCAAAGCTCACCCTGGCTACCTTTGGCGTATCCAACAGCAGCCATAAGCAAATAGAGAAAAACATAAGAGCAAGGCAGATACTTACACCTGATGCTCTACCAGTCTCTAGCCATCTTCTTTTTGGAGACTTCCTGTGCATCCTGTGATTTCTGCTTATTGTAACCTTCAGGGGATTTATTTTCGATTAACTTGTAGAGGCCCTTTGAATTAATGGAAACATTCAGACCCCACTGATAAAGCAATCTGGGGCCATCTTGTACCAAAACAATTCCTCTATGTTTTGTTTTGAACCAGGTTCCTATTGTCTTCATTTAAAGTTCTATTCTTGTCCTGGAACAGCCCATCAGAGATGAAATGAATGTCTGTAGGTATGTTTGACTGCCTAATGAGATAGAATTGCCTTCTGAACAGTATTCACTGAAACCTCAAATTTGTAAGCTGTTTGGACAGCAAGTTTTAAATATTTGGACATTTCCATGCTTTGAATGTCATTGTTGGTCTGTTTTGAAAGTATCTCATTATTCAGTGTTTCAGAAGGAGGACACAGTTCTTAGCACACCTTACTCCAGCCTAGATAAATCCTAAACGTCTCTGGCATACAAGAGTTTTCTCAATCACTTCTAGTTTATTTTACTTTTTTTTCCTTCTTCCTGTTTTTCTTTCTTTTTTTTTTACTGAGAGTCTGGTTTAGACAAAATAACTCTTTCCTAGGTTGCATGGTTATTATATCACACCATTTGGGTTTTAAGCAGTGCATAGATCAATTGACATTTCAGAATGGCCAGAAACTTCAGATGCCATCCATAATATTTTCCATCAGTGAATTGAATAGTGCAAGGAGAAACCAAACCTGCATTTCCTCTTTATATGTGATATATCTAAAAGACAACGCAGTCAGTTTTTAACAGCAGTCCAAGAACATCTAAACACTTCTTCCTATGTAAGATAGTAATATAAATCTAGTAATCCAGAAAATAAACCTGTTTGAATTCATCCAACAGGAAAATGAAATAGAAATGGTGAAAATAAAGTAATATTTGTTTACAATAAATAGTTTTATTATTTATTCTTTCTTCCTTCTGTATTTGATGATAAGTGAAAAGCACTAGGTAAAGCTGTCTTTATAACAAAGTTATCCAAAGATAACTTGACAACAGACCTCCTCTGTTTAGCATAACTGAAACAAGCAAATGTGCATCTTTGCTTTTGTTGGGCTCGAAATACCCTTCACCAAAGCAAGACTTCCAATTTTGTTTCCATGACAATATGCGTGACTTATAAAAGCTGTGGATCTTTTTGCCTAAGAGATGTGACTAAACCGGCAACATTTCATTTGCCTGTAAGTCTGCTTTTTTCTTCTCAGACATGAGAAGACTTTGTTCAAAACATTTATTTCTAAGAAGTTCTGCAGTCTAAGCTTCCATATTTTCATTCTCTTTTACCTAATTTTCAGCATCCTCTGTGTAGGAATGTCCTCTTCTATTTTTATAGTATTTCATCTAATCCTCCTCTGTTTTCTTAATCTTAACACTCCATACTTTCCCTGTCTTTAGCCAGACCAATTTTCTTCCATTTCAACTCCTTTAGTGCTTTATTACTGAACTACGTTTTACATTGAAGATTCCCCTCTTCTTGTCTGAGTTATGTAAACATAATAGCAGCTCTTTGTTAAAACAGTCTTCTCATACTTGTCTCCACTCTCTGTGTTATCATTCTCTCATTAGCCCATTCTTGATCAGTTAACAAGTTTCTTCCTTAATTCAGGTTCTGTTTTCAAGCTTTTTTTTTCTTCATACATAATGTTATTACTTTCACTCCGATCTGCTTTCTCGAGTAGCAATTTTGAAAAATATTTTATTTTGAAAAATATTTCTCTTCCTATAACCTAATATCAGATTTCCATATAAATAGATTTTTGGTCACATGAAGACCAGAGTCACCGAAATTATAATTACTTTATGAATTATTTTAAGACAATTTGGTTTTCTTCTTTTTAGTTTTCTTTTCTTTTCTTGTTCCATACTTTTAATTCTTCCCTTATTCTATCAATAAAATGTTCTTATTGGTTCAGCAAAACATCTTACCAAAGTCTGTAAAATTATAATTTGCTACAATTCCATATTTGTAAAGGATGACTAGAAGGGGAACACATTAATGCATTTCCACATGAACATAATTAGTCCACCAAAGTTACTCCTTCAAAGCAATGCCTTCAAGATCTCACCAAAATTCAAAACCTCTTGATAACTGAACAGAAATAATTGTGCTATAAAGTCTAGAAATTTTCACATTTCAGTGAGAAAACCATCTGCTATTTAGAAGCAATCCCAAAGGAAAGGGATAGGTTTTTTCTTTATATTTCAGTGTTCCTGCTGTTTCACAGAATCACAGAATTTGGTCATCCAAGGAATTTTCATCAGGCTCTGAAGCTTCGTCTGTTACTAGTGACTTGTTAAGCCACGATTCTGACCCAGGAAGGTGTTTTTATCTATGCATTTTCTGCAGTTGAATCAAAATTCTCCAAAGCTGAGAGAATATTTATATCTTAGCTTTTTAAAATGTAAGGCCATCACCCATTTTAAACTGAAGACTGTAAAATAGTCTAAATTTTATGTCATTTGATGTATGATATTTATTTCTGCTCATCTAATTCATCCTTGCCTTTTTGAAAAATTAATTAAAATGCATTTTTCATGGCATAAATTAGGTACATATACTTAGGTATTTCTGTATTATTTATGCTTTGATTTTTGTGTTGCTGCCTCCTCTGTCTCAAAAGGCTGACTTCCTACAGAGACATGTACTGGAAAGGATGGAATAAGCATAAAATGGATTGGATCTGGTTCAAGTAGAAATGTCAGCTGTGATATAAGTGGTGTATCTTGAATGAGCAGCAAGTAACTAGAGCTACTGTGGAGACCAACAACTGGACCTTTGCCTCTTTGAATGATTGACAGACACGAAAATCTAGGTGTCCCACTATCCTTTTCCACACCTTGTGAACACTGAACATCACAGATCTCCTTCTACAGACATGCTGATTTGTAGAGATAGATCCTGTGCTGTGAAGACACAGCCTTCCTTTCCAGCAGCCTTTGCTTTGCCAGTGTCTGGCAAAAATGCCGTCAATGTCTATGTATGGGCATGTGTCATGCCAGGGATTTCAGTTCAAAGCATTTCAGGGAAAATAAGGGAAATTTAATTTCTGTTTTGTGCCACATCCTGCGCATAAGTACTAATTTCTAGAGTCTTCTGATGCATGTCATGGCCGTGGAGATGGATTGCTTCAGAGTTGGCATTTTTTTCTGTCAAAAATGTACAAGCATTTGAGCACCTCAGCATTAGAGTTTTCTTTGAACAGCGGCTCTTCTTTGGTGGTTATTCAAATCGCTTTTCCATACACAAGAAAGTAAGTTTTATCCAGTTGGCACTATTATCCGTTATTACTTGCACTTAGTACACACAGTGCAATATCAAAAACCCCTGAGGAGGGCACCAGCAGCAACGACTTGGGACGCAAAGTGTGTGTAATTGGTTGCATTTCTAACTCCTGATCAGGCCAGTGTGTGCTGGACATTGTCTGTAACAGTTCCATTCAGTTCTGAAAGGAGGCGCGGCTACTGTATATATCCTAGATAAAAAGAATACATCCTTCTTGCCTACATCTTTGGAAAAATCTCCACCAACCGTGCTTTCTCTGATCTGCAAGTATTAATAAAAGTTGAGAATAGTTTGATGAGTTTTCATGCAGGATACTTCATGCAGTCCTGTTCATCTGTGTGCAAAAAGAGAAGCTGGAATGCATTTTTGAAGTGGTTAACAGGACAATTAGGGTGATGGAGAGCCTGTGGGAGATTGGCTCTCGGTACACTAAATCGAGAGCTAGAAGGAGAAATGATCAGTGCCTATAAATATAAAGATCAGTGTAGGAGTAGAGCTGTTTAAACTAAGGGGCAGCAGTACAGCATAGATGAAGAGAATTTGGCATGAATTAATTCCAGGCTTGAAATTCAAAGAAGGATTTTAGTACTCAAAACATTCAGGTTCTGGAACGATCTTCTAACAGTAACACAGTGAAAATGTGTTAGCTTGGTGTTTGATTGAGTTATGAAAGAGATTGTGTTATATGATTGCTTGAGGCAGTTGCAGTTGGATTTGTTAACCAGAAAGTTCTTCTCAGTTTTACTTCCTATTCTTCTGGGATGTTTTTGGCCATCTCCATGTTTTTTGGCCAACTCCGGATTCAAAGTGTGAGAAAGCAATACCCGTAACAGCTGTGTGACTGCAACATGAACAAAACCATTGAGAGTAAGGACTTTTTGTAAGAATCTTGTTCTTCTCTGAGGAGAATAATCCAGTCCATGGCCAACTTTTTAGTTGGACAGCAATAAAAGAGAGACTTATTGCAGACATGAATATAATTTTCTATCTTGGCCAGTACATAAAGGTACACTCTTAACCAGACAATTTGAAAATGCAAGCTGGTGTTTCCAAACGCTGAGTCCATGTTGAATAATATGTAACATCTCGCTTTGAAAAGAGGTTGCTGCTTTGCTGCAGATATTCACTGCGCTTACAACTGTGAAGATGTTAGGTCACCGAAGGACAATCTCACTTAAACCTGCTGAAGGAGTCCCAGCAAGTGCAGGAGATTTCAGCCAGCAGCGTTGAAACATTCCACTGTGAAGAAAGATGGGTCTCATCTCATCTAACTTTAGATGTCTACAATAGAGCCACTTACCGCTAAGCTAATCACTCTGAGTTCCCTCTTCATCAGTAGGGAGGAAATAAGTATTTATTATATATAAGGGGGAAAAAAAAGCATCAAGGCACAGTACTCCTTCTAATTCTGTGGCCTTTATTTTCAAATGGCAGTATTCCAAGCATCGTAAATTGGAAAGCATGTTAACTGAGTGGTTTAGAATTCCTTTTTAGTTAGATTATTTTTCAACCTGCTTGAAGCAATGGAGTAGACAGCAAGAGATAAAAGAACTAGTAATGTTATTGCCACTAAGAAACAAATAAGACAATTAAAATACATACCCATGCAGAGTTTCTATGCTTTACATGGTCAGCATTTTGAAAGTTTAGCTTCACTAAAGGTATTTACGCACAAACTTTCTTGTAACGCTCCAAGAATTTAGAATTGGAAATCGTAGATGCCAAGTTATCAAGGGTGACTTCAATCTGTAAAAAAAAAGCAATATAATCTGAAAATAGCTACCAGTGAGAGCCAAATAAACAACTTTTTTTTTTTTTAAGTTTGAGCTTGAAGGTATGAGGAACTACAGTCACCCAGGTTATTTTCACGTGAGAGGCCAGTGGAGTGAGGTATTGTTTTCAGTTCAATTAAGCTAATATTACAGGTCTTGTCCCCATGTTCTGCAGGTCAAAATGGGTCCTGGTCTACGTCAGAACATTTGCGTATCTTGTTTCTACAAGACTTCTTACCTTCTGTATTTTGGCAATCTCAGACGGATTTTTATAATTTAGTTTTTCTAGGAGAAGAAATGAGAGAGAAAAAATGTGGGTTTTTAACTGGGCGGAGAAGGAAGGCAGTTTTCAAGGAAAGAGAAGATTTTGATAGCAGCACTATTGGGAAAAAGAAGTCTTAAATCTTTGAGATGAGGCCTTGAGGGACTTGCCTGGGAAGGGCACAAAGGCAAAGTCTACTGATGAACAGAGGAGAAGAACCACTGCCATTTTAACGACAAAAAGAGTTCTTTGCGTGCCATTTTCTAACCTGGCTAACCAGATGATATACCTGCCAGAAGTAGTGTGAATATTTATGATTCTTTTGGACAGTGAGCATATATATTACTATGCTGATCCTGTTCCTTTTGAAGTCTGTAAAAAAATCCTTGTTAACTTCAGAGGGCCCAAGAATGCAGAAACCCACCAAATGGAGAGATTCTTGACTGGCATACGGGCTCCTGAGGGAAGAGTTTAAAATCCTGATGGATCTTCTATCAGGATTTCTCCAGTGACATGGTAGATGTGGTTGATATATTGGTGGGCACTGATTGACTGAGGAAAGAGAAGGATGAGGAGGTGAGTTCTAGGGAATGTAATGATAGTAATTAGTATGTAATACATGCAAGACTATTAGTACCAGCCCATGTTTTATGTGCAGGCTACAAGCACATGAGGAAGGGGAGCCACACAACAGTGCAGTCCCAGTTAACATGCAATAAATTTTGTGAGGGACTTCTGGTCTTTGAAAAGGGATAAGCTAATATTACAGGTCTTAAGAATTACTATAAATTTTAAGGATGATAAGAATTACTCTAGGGATGTAATCAGCAATGAAACTCAACTGGAAAGAGAAAACAAAAACATCTCCTTAAAATCCGAGTCTACCTTGACTTTGAAATACAGTTTTCACAAAGTCCCAGCCAAATACTTTGCAAAGATTTGAATGCTGAGATACCTTTAGAAATACACTTTTTACCCATTTATATGGCTAGTTAGCCAGGGTGTTGCCATGTTTGTCCCTTTACAAAGAAAATTGATGCTAAATTACCCGTCAACCTTCAAGAATCTGTCTCAGGCTCAATTTTTGAATAAACAAAAAGGTTACCTTATCCAGAGAGATATTGCATTGAATATATTTATTAATGGAAAAGAAGTTGGTATGGCAGTGCCTGAATAAGCCAGGCTGCAGTAGATGTGTTTGTACACAGTGTTGTCTAGCTCAATCTAAATTGCAAGGGCTAGTTGACAGAGAGGTGTGGTGAGGTACATCTTAAATCAAGAAAGTGCCAGCTGAGCCCATTTCCTGATTTAAACATTTGCATAGCTGAATAACCTATACTTAAAACCACAAAACCTAGTGAATAAGCAGTAAGACACTTGACCTATAGCAATTGCGAGCTCCTATCCTCTGTATTTGAGTTCTGTCTCATTCAGCTTTATCAGAGGAGGATGCTTTCTGAAGCAGCCAGCTCTGCTCAGCAGGCACAGAGTGGTCTCTCCATGATAACCCCTTAGAGCAGCAGGGGACAGAGCATCACCCTTGCCTCTCCTGTTCTGCTAGTTCGGGATATGCATTTTGTAAAAAAAACCAAAAACCCTCTAACACCGAAAAACTGAAGTAATTTTTTGTTGCAGCAAAATAATGTAAAAAATATTGTTTGCCTTCTCACTCTGCTGAGGCTTCCTGACTGGGACAGGTTTTATCCTAAACATGTGTGCTGGGCCTCCTTCCAACATGGCCAGTGCCCAAGGGAGCAGGAAAACAGACATTCGGATGTGAAATACTTGTTTCTACAATTTTTCCTTCTCTCCCTTCCATATTTTTCTCTTTTAAGTGCCATCACCTTGAAACAATAGGCCCATCAGCTGTACAGTGATTTTGGGCAGAATCACAAAAAGGCTGATACAGAATGCAATCAGCAAGGAATCAAATTGGGGTGTTTAATTAATGGCAATGAACATGGCTCTGTTGACTGTGTCTTTTCAAGCAAATCTGATATTGCTTATACTTGGATTAAAGGCATGGTTAATACAAGTTACTGGTGTGATATCTTCAGATTTATGACATTCTGATAAAAATGAAGAGTATACAAAATCAATACAACTGACTTCAAGCAAATTAAAAACTAGCCAAGTAATATATTGCAAAATGTAATTATATACGTAAATAGAAAATCATCCATTGGGGTGTTTTTAGCAGGTCCTGCAGAGATCTTCTTGTTGTCGATTCTTGTGCAGTGTAAAACTGAGAGAAAATATAGTCTCAGTCAGTGAGGTGGATGCAATCCCTACATGACTGAGGAGCTGAAGGGATCAAAACAACCTGAAACATCACACCAAATGGGAAACTACTCTAATAGATAGACCATTACCAGTTGAGAATCGTATTGGTTACAGTGATTATGAGACTGTAGAGTTTAAAATCCTGAGAGAAGTGAGGAAGACAAATACTAGAATCATAACTCCGGACATTTGGAGAACAGATTTGGGCTTATTCTGTGATCTTCTTGTCAGTATCCAGTGGATGACAGCCACAGAGGGCACCAGGGCACAGGGGAGCTCGTTGAATTTCCTCAGAGAATAAAATCCCTCTATTCATATGTGCAGGAAGGTGAGCAAGTGTGGCAGAAGGTCAACATGGATTAACAGGGAACTCCTGAATGAGCTCAAACACCAAAAGAAGTACATGAAATGAGGAAGAAGGAATTGAATTCTCAGGAGGAACATAAAGATGGTGGCTAAAGAATGCAGGGATGAAGCTAAGAGAACCAAAGCTCACCTGAAGCTGTGACCAGTAGTGAATGTGAAGGACAAAACAAAGGACTTCCCTAAGTACATCAGCAGCAGAGAAAAATTACTTATGTGGGTTTTCAGTACATTAATCCCAGCACTGGCAATTTTTAGATGGGTGTGGTGATTTTTTGGTGGATCTGGCCTGTTTCTATTATAAATGTTATAGTGAGTATAAACATACAGTAAGCTATATCCTGAGTACTGGAATATTTCTTTGTGTCTTTGGACAAATAAAGCGGTCAATAGAAAGTGCACAGTCCTGGCAGCAGTTCCCAGGGTACCCAAATACACGGAGGAAATCTGCCTACTGATACATTCTTTACATGCTTTGAAGACACAAGCTGATCCATCTGTCCACCACTGCAAATCACAGGGCCAAACTGAATTTTTCAGGCGTCTTGTCCCTCTTATTACTGATAAAGCCCAACAAACAACCACAAACCAGTAAGCCATTCCACTAAGGATAGCAGAAGAATTACAATCATCCTCCTCCCTCCAAATTTTGTAGACAGACAAATACAAAGCAGCGAAACAAGTATAAAACTTTAGTAATAGACTGGATTATATAGAAGAAATCATACTCATTAGAGTTATTAAAAGTCTATAGACTTTGGCACTAATCTTTCCAAGTAAATTTTAAAAAACTATTTTTACAAACTAAAAATCAAGAAACCATGAACCTTCCAAGTTAGTAGGTCTGGCACCAAAATATTGAAATGAAGTAGCTGCCTCCAAGAGGTTACTGGCAGGGTTTCAGAAAAGAAGATAGGAGAGCCCAAGAAAACAACGAGGTGATTTGTCAGGGGTCATGGACTGCCTAGCTATTACTGAATTTCTCTGTAGACAATCTAACAGGAAAAGGAGGATTTGTAGCACTATAATTCATGTTATCTTCTTTTTCCACCTTACTTATTCCAGAGCTGACAGGAATTCATAGGAGTCATGCAGTATGCTGCTCAGCTGGAAATTAGGCAAAGAAATACAGATTTAAGCATGCAGTATTAGAAACCCTACTTAAAAATGTGGACTAAACTTTTCCTTTATGAGATCTAAGGGACAATAATTACTATGGAAAGGTCAAAATCAGCTAACAGCTAAATTTAGATAATGAGAAGTGAAACACCTACATCACCAGTCACTTTTGAAAATGCATGTGAGGAAGTCGTTAAAGGCTAGCGCTAGTACGTCTTAACCCAATGCTTGCTGTTGCAGTTGTCTTCACTGGAAGCAATTTGTTTCCTTTTCACTTACAAAGGAGCATTCTCTCGCCTAGTAATTGTCATTACTTCTCCATAAATTTCTATTTTTAGGAACTCTCCAGGCAGGTTTGAACTTTAGCTGTCAGAAGCAGACCAAATTTTACTGGATGACAAAGTTCAGCTAAAAATTTGGCTAAACATCTAAAATTAGGGAATGAGAAGTAAAAAGCCTGGTTCTAGGGAAGAAACCTTTTTTATTTAGATGGAAATCAGCATCAGAAATGTCTTTCCATTTCAGTCAGAACTCTGCTCCTTCCGGAACAGCAACAGAGAAGAGCATTCCCTTCCTTCTAGCTCTGAGAGTAAAGAGAAGAAATTTCTCTTCTTCTGCCAAGAGAAAATATCCCATGAGTGAAGAAGTAAATATATGAGTAACAGACCAAAGCTGTTTGAGTGAGATAGAAAAACCAGAAGATTCCGAGAAATGACACAATGGAGAAGGATGGAAGCAGCGAAGCAAGATAAATAATAGAAAAGTTGGAACAAACCATTAGGAAGAACCTCAAAACCTCTACAACAACCTATCATGGACAAAAGAGGTGTGACTATTGAGAAAGATAAAAGAGCAAGAAGAGCACTTTATATTGCGGTAGAGACAATCCTGTACCAAATTCTGCATTCTAATAATTGATAACATTTCATGGGCAATTGTGAAACAAATCTGAGTGAACAGGAAAGTGCACAGGGTATCTGGTTTTAGATTGGACCTCCATGCCTGATATGCTCATGGGACAGCTGGGAGAACATCGCTAGTGGTAGTGCCTGTGGTTTTGAGTAATGCTTGCTTTTTAATAAAGCTTGACATGATTATGCTAATTAATAGGAAAATGTCAGAGGAATCTATTTTTCCAGTTCCAGACTTGAAAATTTTCTACAATGCTAGACATTACATCAGAAATTTTTGAACATTCTGGACTTTTTAATTTTTTTTTTTTCACTTTTTCATCAGCTGAAGTCCATCCTTTTCAGATGAGTGAAAATAATAACCTCTATGCAGCCATTTTGTCTATTCTGCTACCCACAGCGCCTTCCATTGTGCATACACCAAGATACCTGCTGACCTGACAAGGGTTTGTTAAGGTCAAGTGCTCTTTTCAGAAATCTGCTCCTGACTCTCTCCACTCCTGCTGTTTGTATTTCTTTCCATTTTCTTCCAGCATGATAATAATGCAATGTTAAGAGGAACAGTGCAGGTGAAAAACAGTAGATATGAATCTGCTATCTTAATTTTAGATGTAGATGGAGATTCAGACACCCCAAAAAATCTCTTGAGGCTGTAATTAGCCTTTTTACACAGAGCAAGTCAAGAACTGCAAAGTTTTATTTGATTAGCTTCTAGCTGCCAGTTTTCACCTTTCATTATCATTGTGTCCTGTCAGTTTGAGGCTGTTGCTGAAGCTGGTTCCTGTCAACATCAACAGGAGGTGAAACCCCACATGAACCACCACGTAAGGCCCGGAGTGAAAATAGAGATCTTGCATTTCTGCATAAGAGTAAAGTGGCAGGAAAGAAAAAATGAAGATTTCTGTAATGAAAGGTGAACCTCTTTCTGGAGGAGGAATCACAGTCAATTTCTTAGGAATATGCTATCTGAAGGCCTACGATAGCTGAAAAGCCCCACTAGCATTAGAAAGCAGACTTGATTATCACAAGATTGAGCTTATTGACTGAAATAAAGTAAATCCAAAGCCTGACAAGTGTTAAAGCAACAAAACTTTTGACAAGTGTCAAAACAACAAGAAGTATAAAAATATATTTTTTTACAAAATCCAGTTATTTTCTCTATTAGGTACCTAATTTAAGCATAGTCTCATGAAAATGTAGGTTCTTTGAGTGAAAGAGAAGGTGATCTCTGCTTAACTGCCTATATTACTGAAACAGTGGAGATTTGAACATAGCTAGGAATTCTGGTCACCAACTAAAATTACAGTAAAAAAAGTTACTAAAATCATAAAGGTAGTAATTGATAATGTTTTGCCGAAGTAGTCGCTTTCTCTGGAAACAGTGGACTTCCTTTGAACAAAATCCTTTGTCTCTTGCATAGAGAGAGGTATGTTTCCACAAGAGCTATGCTAATCATCAAAATTTTCCTGCTGTGCCACTGTCTTTACCTGTTGACAATTTACCTGTTTGCCCATTAAAGGCATGGCAGGAAAATCAGAGCTTTGGAAGGTCCATTTAAAAATCAAGTGGTTTTTTGGAGCTTTTTGAGAATGAAAGTGGAGCTGAGGGAGGAGAGGGAGAGGAGGAGGCTAGAAATGTAACTTCATAATTTTCAAAGATGCTACCAGTGTATTTTTTTTTTACTTGAACATTTCCAGAACCTGGGCTAAGTTTGCTTTCTCACAGCCTATTCATATCCTATCTCCTACAGGGAACACTGAGAAACACTGAACCCTGAATATTTTTGAAAAGCTGCTCCAGAGCTTTAGAACTTCTTGTTTTAATGGAGGTACTCGATGTTCTGACTTTTTTTTTTCTCAACCTGTTCACTCCCCAACAATCTTTCCACTGAAACATTGCTATGATGAAAATAAGAAAAATACCCAGTTGAACTCTGTAAAATACTCTGTAGGAATGTCTGGCATATGAGTGTCTAGGCACAGATGACTTGATACATGCTTAATCATTGTACTTTGAATGCAAAAGTGACAGAAATTGCTGCTACATAAAAACATTTGGTCCTAGTAAAATTCAGTTCTCCTGGTTTGAGTACAACAGACTCACACAGAGATATATGTGAGTTAATGGCGGCGGCGATGGAAGTCTGGTGATAATGCCCCATGAAGAGCTGTCATGATTTGACTTCTGCATCTTCTATGTATTAGCCAATTTCAGTGCACTCTCAATCTTAGAACAGAACCTACAGCTCTCTATAGATCTATAAACACTTAATATACTTTTCGTAGAGCAATTCTTGACAACGATGTACTCTTCTGTTGTACTGACATATTCGTTTGGTCTGTTTAGGACACAAATTCTATTCATGAATATTTAAATGGTAGTTAATTACTCTTTAATTCACACACTGCAGACTAAAAAACCTTGTTAAAATCATACAATCTACCAGAAGCAGAATTTTGGATGCATAACAGCAAATAGTTGCCTTTTTTTTCTTGTGTTAAAGACACAAGAAACATTGAGACTTTTTAGTTTGCTTGATATGACTTCATTTTGTATGTGAAAAAAATAATAGCTGGATATTGATAAGTTACTTTCATTAGCCTGCTTGTTTGGAAGGAAGTTGATTGACTTGTTAGTAGACTATTGTCCATGAATATAATGAAGAATATACGGATGTCATTATAAATATGGGTCTGACATTTATGGTGGTGTAAGTCTGGATATATGCTTCTGAAATTAATGGAGCTTCACTGATATCAATCCCAGACAAATTAGGTCAAAAGAATCCCAAAAGGTAAACAGAGCTGCACCAAGCCAGTCTCTGATACATGAAAAGAGTCTAAAAACAAAGTGGAATTATGGATCTGGCATTTGCAATTGTGCCAGTGCCAGCTTAACGGAGCTAGCGCAAGTAATAACTGAAGGTACAATGGCATGGTCTTCCTTGCACTCTAGTACCTGCAACACAAACTCCTTCCAGTTCTTGAGTGCACTTTTGAAAGTTTGCAGTGCTGCATGTTCCCTGCAACCGTTAGTTAGATCTATCTTACAGAGATTTGATGCCACATGCTGTTATCAAGAATATCTTTTGTTATCAAGAATACCCATACTTCTTAAAAGGTGTACTTTACCTTACCTTTACTCACCTTACCTTACCAGTGGTAAAAGAGACCTAATTTCCAAATCCTTTGAGTCTTTATAGATTTTTACATGTTTGAAAATCAATGAAGTAGCATCCTACACTTTCTTTGCACATCTGCAAGTAATTATCCAATGTACAATGCAGGGGCAATTCAGTCAAAGAGGACAAGAAATGAATTTTATCCCCATTATCCTTTTAACTCTGGGTGCTTTAAATCTGGAATGAATCCATAAGACCTTGTGGAACCAAGGCAAATGAAAATAATAGATTTGTTTTGGTCTCAGATGCAGTGAAGCAAATGCTCCTTCCCCTTGTCCTTCGGGGACATTTCCTGTCATATAAAAAAGACTGCTGAGCCTCTACCCAACACATTGACCTCTTCCCAAGCTAGTTTCTTTAGTTTGGATATGACATTATGTGCAGGGTATAAATGGCAAGGTTTTGCTAGTGGGGGACCTGCAGGGGTGGCCTCTCTTGGAGGAGGTCAGAGACTGCCCTATGCCAGACATGGACAGTTCAAGCCAGCTCAGCAATGGATCCACTGTGTGCCAAAGGTAATGTAAATCAGAGGAATTGGTGGTGCCTCTGAGGACATGTTTAAGAAAAGGCAGAAAACACGAAGGGCAATGGAACAACTGAAAAAGAGAGGGAACAACAAGACCACAGCAGTACAAGGTGCTCCATGGTGGAGCTGGTCACACCTCTGTAGGAACTGTGGTCTATGGAGGATTTGCACTGGAGCAGGCACTTCCCTGAAGAGACTGTGGCCCATGGACGAGTCAACACTGGAGCAGAAGAACCTAAGAAGGAAGGGGCAGTGGAGTAAAAAAAGGAACAAAGCAGCACAAAGAAACAGCTACACACTGGCCCCAGGAGCCTGCTTCATCTGTTGCCTTGCTGTCGGAAATGAGTGTAAGCTGCAGTGATAGGACGGGGAGTGGAGACTTGGAAGCAGGGAGGAGAGGTGTCTGGAGTGAAGTTGAACCTGTGAGTGGGAGAGAGCAGGTGTCTTCCCTAAGTGTTAAGATGTTTGGCATTTTTGTTTCCCAAATCCCAAATCAGTAATTAAATGTTTTAAATGAAATTCCCCAGCTGGAGTCTGCTGTGACAACTTCAGTTACTGGTGAATGATCTTTGTGTTGATACATGAGTTTTCTCATTCTTGTCCTTCCTATTTTCTTTCCATTCCCACTGTGAGAAGGGAAAGAGTGAGCAAACCGTGGGTGCTTGGCGGCTGGCCGGGGCCATCCCACTACACACCAGACTTGGCAATGCATCCTGTCAGTGGTGGCTACCAGCAGGACAAGGTTTTCACTTGCCCCTTGTTGCCGGCAGTTTAACGTGCACCTACGGATCTTTAAGGACTTCAAAACCCGAGTCTTTCGCTTTGCCCCTGATTATTATGGATACTGTATGGAAGATAACCAAACTAATCCACCGAAGGTTACACATGAAAGGGTTTCGTTCCGGGAAGCGTCAGCCCTGCAGGAGCAGCGGGCTGCTCACCGGCGGGCCGAGCGGGCGCCGGGCGCTGGCCGTGGTGCTGAACGGGACCCCGCGGCTCTTGTCGGAAGTAACAACTTCCGTGGGAGAAACTAATAGCTGAAAAAACGAACACTTTACCTGTAACTTTAAAAAAAGTACCGCATACTTGGGTGCAAGAGTCATCTGTGAATAAATGAATTTTTTCCCTACTTATACTCGACAATCCATATTAATGCCATTACACCATGGATATCGGCACCTGCCCACTCAGCTCAGGGTGATGTAAATATAAACATTTACACTTAATATTTGCAGATTTTCTATATTAACTGACATTTTTTCCATTTGAAAGTGCCAGTGATTTTTGGAAAGAAATGGGATTAACACTTACCACAATTAAATCTATTTGTGGAACAACCAAATGGAGCTGGGAGAAAACAAATTAATCTATGTATCATAGATTCATGGTGTTTAGCATCAAAAAAGGTGCTAGAATGCTCAGCCTGACAGTCTGCCTCTCATAAATCCTCACTTTTACCCACTTACCCCTGCTTTGAACTCAGATATTGGTGTGGTTAAAACTGCCTTCTGAAAGAAAGATAGGCCTGATTTTTTTTTAAAAAAGGAGTATTTTCCCCCCCTTCTCTACTAGGGAAGAGAACTTGGTATTTTCTTTATAAAGAAAACATATCCAAGTCACTTCATAATGTCCTCCTTGCTAAAAATAAGCACTTAGCTCTTTGAGTTTTTTATTATATATTTGCAGTTCCTTTCTGCCCTTTTCTCTAATTTTTCAGCAGCAGTTTTAAGATGTATGTAGCACACCTGGAGGTGGCACAGCGGTGTCACCAATACCACATGCAGAGTAAAAAAACATTTCCCTGTTTCTATTCACTACTTGTTTGCACATTCACCATTTGTACTACCTCTTTGTGCCACAGCATCACAATGAGAACTCGGATTCTTGTCCACTGTGACTCCACAATTTATTTTAAACTCACTATTTTTCAGTTGAGAATTCAGTATTCTGCAGAGATACCTGTATCTTGCTGTATTAAATTACAGTTTGTTTGAATAGACAGGTCTACCAGCTGACCCAAATCACACTGACTTATCTGCATTCACTGTTAGTTACCATTCTGCCAACCCTCATGTCGTCTGCAGCTTTTATTAATGCTGATTTTATATTTACTTTTAGGTCACTGAGGAGAATGTTGAATACTGTGAAATTTAGTCATAAGGAAATCCATCAGAGACACACTACCCCAGGATGATTCCATATTGACAGACAATGTTTCAGACTGTAATTTCTGAGTCCCCTTATTATGCACTTTGCAGGTATTGTGTGGCCCTAATTGTTTAACAGAGTGTCATGAGGTGCTAAGTCATACTCTTCACTAAAGCCTACATTAAATCATCTCAGTTCCTTTAGCAAAGGAATTCTTATGTCAAAGAAGTAAAATGACCTACTTTTGTGTTAACTGAAATTTCTTTCTTTCTCCCTTTTAATTCCCATTAAAGATAGTTTATGAAAGATTTCATTGCAAATATTGTGTGGTTTTATTCTGCATCGCTCTCATGCTAAATTGGCTTTGTAAAATATTCTTCCACTCTTATTTTCATTATATATTCCCATGCTCTAATATTTCCTTTAAGCAAATATTCTACAATATTCTTTTTACCGTGATGAGCTATCTTCTACACCGTATTATTCAGAGCAGCCAAGCTGACTCACGAAAGATTCATTATTTGTTGTTCCATAACCGCTGCTATTTACATACCTTTCCTATGGGATGTTTCCACTCTTCAAACCACAGAGAACTCAGAGACTGTATTGTGCAAACTGGATACTGAAAGATAAGAGGTGAAATAAGGACTTTAGTGCTACAGCCACAAAGAAAGTCACATCTAGAGGTCTGTACTGGTAGGGAGGGAAGTGGGAAAAAGATTTAGGCAAGGAAGTTAATAATGTTTAGACTGCAATATTAGGATTTAAACTTTTCTTCATAGCTCCTGAATGTCAGGGAATTACTTGGTTTTGTCTGGTAGAAATGAAGCTTGGTGTTTCAGGCCAAAATTATACACGCTGTAGCATTTTAAAACTGAGCATGAATATTTACAGTTTAAAGGTTCTAATTTAGACGTGAAACAGTAAATCAAGGACATTTTGAGAAAAAGCAGCCAGTCAATCTTGAATAAGCCCCTGAACAACCAGAGACTTTTTTTCAGCACATATGGTTGTCTAACAGGGCGCCTCAGAACAGTGGGTGATATTATATGCCATATGTGCTGCTATACCAAAGAATTATTTGGTTTCTGGTAATACTAAACCCAAAGACTAAACTCTAAAACTACCTAGCTCTTCTTAATCAATATCAACATCTTATTATTCCGTCTATATTTAATTGCATTCCTAGTGGGCTGAAAGAATGCCCTTTAGCCATCAGCAGAAAATACGAGGAGGAATGGTTTTCATAACTAAGACAAAACTTTCTAAGTGGATTATTATCTTGCTATTCATTTGATTATTGGAAATACTTTACTGGGGAAAAAATCAAAGAAGAGTGACTAACAAAGCAAGCAATGTGGAGGTTCTGATATCTTGCCTCATAAATTTAATAGAAAGGCTTAGAATTTATCTTCAATACCCATAAAGGTGTGATAATATGGTAAGGAACATTCTCCTGACCAAAACTTATTTGGTATCTCATATATAGAAATTAATGCATTCATAGAGCTCTAAGTTCCATCAGGTCTCTGAAACACCTTTGCAATAATGAACTTTGAATCATAGAATCATACAATCATTGAAGTTGGAAAAGACCTCTAAGACCATTGAGTCCAACGACTAACCCAGACCCAATGTTTTCCTCACTGAACCATATCCCCAAGTACCATATCCACACGCCTTTCTAACACTTCCAGAGGCAGTGATTCCACCACTTCCCCAGGAAGCCTGTTCCAAAGCCTGAGCACATTTTAAGTGAAGAAATTCTTCCTAATATCCAATCTAAGCCTCCCCTGGTGCAACTTAAAGATATTTCCTCTTGTCTCACTTGTTACCTGGGAGAAGATACCAACCCCCACCTGGCTACAGACTCCTTTCAGGTAGCTGTAGAGAGTGATAAGGTCCCCATTGAGCCTCCTTTTCTCCAGGCTAAACACCTCCAGCTCCTTCAGCTGCTCCTCATAGGACTTGTGCTTCAGGCTCTTCCCCAGCTCCACTGCCCTTGTCTGGACTCGCTCCAGCACCTCAGCGTCTTTCTTGTAGTGGAGGGCCCAGACCTGGACACGGGATTCGAGGTGTAACCTCACCAGTGCTGAGTGCAGAGGGACAATCACGGCCCTGGTCCTGCTGGCCACACTATTGCTGATACAGGCCAGGATGCCATTGGCCTTCTTGGCCACCTGGGCACACACTGGCTCATGTTCAGCTGCTGTCAACCTGCACCCCCAGGTCCTTTTCTTGAGTTGCTTTTCAGCCATTCTGTCCCCAAGACTGTAGCGCTGTCTGGGGCTGTTGTGACCCAAGTGCAGGACCTGGCACTTCACCTTGTTGAACCTCACACCATTGGCCTCTGCCCATTGATCCAGCCTGTCCAGATCCCTCTGCAGAGTCTTCCTGTCCTCCAGCAGATCAACACTCCCTCCCAACTTGGTTCTCTCAACTGACTGAGGGTGCACTTGATTTTGTCATCCATATCACTGATAAAGACAGTAAAGAGAACTGTCTCCAATACTGAGCCCTGGGGAACCCCACTTGTGACTGGATGCCAAGATGGCTTAACTATTCACCATCACTCTATGGGTCCATCCATAACTTCATTGCATGTGATGCAATATACATTTAAAACTTGGCCTAAAATTTCAGGATTTCATTTGGTTTGTGTAATTATTTCAAAATGACTTGTGGAATCTGATTTCCAAAAAAGCAAGTATTCAATCACTGTGAAATTGAAAAATGTTTGAGGCATCTTAGTTTGAATACTTCATGGTGAAACACCTACATCACCAGTCATTTTGCATGTGAGGAAGTCGTTAAAGGCTAGTGCTAGTACTTCTTAATCCAATGCTTGCTGTTGCAGTTGTCTTCACTGGAAGCAATTTCTTTCCTTTTCACTTACAAAGGAGCATTCTCTCGCCTAGTAATTGTCATTACTTCTCCATAAATTTCTATTTTTAGGAACTCTCCAGGCAGGTTTGAACTTTAGCTGTCAGAAGCAGACCAAATTTTACTGGATGACAAAGTTCAGCTAAAGATTTGGCTCCCCTGCCAAATACAGAAATCAATGAGATTTCCTGGACCGAGTGCAAGTTTTAAAGTAAACACATTAATGCAAGCGTGCCATCATATCTGCACTCTGCATCCATCCTCTGCTTTAAAACATAAAATATTCTATACACAAATGTACTTTACAGACAAAGCTCTAAGAACAAGTGGGATGTCATATAAAAGATTTGAAAATTTAACAAAAGGCTCTGAATGTCAGAGGACAGTATAGGGTGGGTCTTTGTCACTGTTGGTGTGCCCTTAGCTGTCAATCAGCTCTGCTAGTAAAATGAAGAGGTCAGAACCTCACCCCTTTCAGCCGGCACATCAGAAGATCAAAGGAAGAACGGTTCACATGAAATGGTCTCACATGAAGAGGAAAAATGCTACGTTGCCCCTGACTCTTACTCTCTGACAGGTCCTATCAGATCAGCTTTTCTTTCCTCTAATTCCCAGCAGCTGCTGGTGTTTGGTTATTCAAATGTACTTATTCAAATCCAGCACTAGTTACAATCACAAGCAAGATAACTTACATTTCTTACTTTTCTAGAAGCCTCATTGCTATGTTCAGGCACTAACACAGAGGTGTCCAATACCATGCTTAGAAAATCTTGTTGTGAGGTCAGATCTCCTTTAGTAGCTACCAGCATTCATCGGTTTCCTCTATTGTTTTTCCCTATGCACATTGCCTTTCAGGAAATGCATGTACTTTTGGTCAGGGAGGTGATCTGGTCAAAAGATTTGCTTTGTTGTTACTTAACACTGTAGGAAGGATGTTATAACTGTAGCATCACATTAATTAATATTGTGAATAATTACAAAAATGTAATAAGGAAGATCTTGTAACATTGTAAAAACAAAGTTTTGCATGCATTTAATGAAAACTCTTGTCACTTCCAGAAAAGTAACCGTAGCAATGATTAAGATTCCTCTTGATAGACATTAGGAACAGGAAATACGGTGTATGCCTTGAGTGCACCAGTTAGCTTTGATAGCCCTGAGAATATCTGGTAGTTCCACCTCTAAATCCTCAGCCTCTGGCCCACTAGCTCCATTTAAGCTCAGGCTCAGGCCAAAGTCTTTGCCTGAACTGCAGCGTAAGTATGTCCGTATCCAACTCTGTTCCTTGATGATCTGGAACTGACTTGGTGACTTGACTTGGACTTGCTGACTGGACTTCCTGAATTGACCTCAAGCCTAACATGTGACTTTGAATATGTCTGATCACTGGACTGTTGTCTGAGCCTGTTGCTGTCCCCAGCCTTGCTGTTCTTGCTTGCATAGTGGAGGATTGTGCTCTTGTCTGTGGTCATTGTTTCTACCTGCCTGCATTGTGGTCAGCTCCTCATCTTCTCTCATGAAGTGATTCCCTTCTTGTCGCTCCTTGACATAGCATATAGTTTTCTAACTAAACCAGAGGCATGGGAATCATGATTTTTAGCCCATTCACGATTTTGTCATTGGATCCCAATTTTCAAAGCAGTCAATCTGAGCTTTTTAGTCTTTGGCTCTATAAACAAGTGTTGGAGTTAGCTATTGACATTTTTAACCTTTAAGCTTTTCAAGGGAGGATGCAGTTTAAGAGGCTTTAACCCATTTGCTTTCTGGATTAGAGACCTAAACCACCAAAATGTCTTAATCCAACCTTTAACTGGTGGAGGCTTAATTCTTCAGTGTGCAGCATACTCTCAAAATGACTCAGCATTCACACTGGGAAAAAAGATACTGGTAGTTTTCTGTCAAATCTTATCCAACTTAAGCCGATTTTCTCCCACCTGAAATGCCAAAGCAAGACACCGCACAAAGCATGTTGCACTCCTTTTACAGGTCCCCTTTGGTGAACATTTGATGTGTTGTCCAGATTAAAGAGCAGGCCCAATATCTGGTGCTGAAGGCTAAAGTAATACTGGGTAGAGAAGGTATCCAAGTCTTTGGCTCTTACTTCTTGACTTCGCAGTGACAAATGTGAAACCTAGAAACATGAAAAGTCTTTCTGAGCCAGGATGTATCCTCCAGCAGAGAAAGAAATGGTTCCATTTCAAGACTGGAAAAAGGCCTCTCAGTCCTTGTCAGATCAGACTGACTTCTGCAGTTAGGAGCTGAGGTTTGGGAAGACAAGAAATCATAAGAGTTTCTTTACCTATACCTACTCAATACCAGTACATTGAACAGGGAGAGGTTCTGTATTGGGTCAGGCCAGCTGGAGAAGTTTGGCTCAGTTCATACTTTAAAAAACCACTTTTAGCCTTCAAGCCAACACGGGATTATTTAAGTTCTTTGTAGGAACTGACTGGCTTGTGTTGTATTGAACCAAAGGAATTGTTTGACAGAGGTGATAGCTGGTGTAGAAGAAAACCTTGCTGCAAGTAGAGACAGCTGACCTCCAATGTCTGTGCCAATTCTGAGGTACTCTAACTCATCAATACAGGCACAGTTTATGGTGCTGGTCCAATACACTTCAGCCTTAGTTACACTCTTTGGATGTTCTGGCTTAGTGGGTCAGAATGACCAAAAACATGTCAAGCAAAAGAAACAGGCCTGCTCTTCTGGGAGCCATTTTACAATGCCAGATAGAGGTGGCTATCATAAGTCTGTGTTGAGATTACCAATGGGAACTCCCATCTTCTGTCTTTCATAAGCAGTGGAAAGGTTACAATATACCAGTTAGGGCAGAATTCAGACTTATAAGCAAATTTATCTAATGTCTATTAGATGTCACAGAACATTCTGCTTGGGGTCCTGTATGCCCTTTAGTCATGCCTGTCAAGCCCACGCAAGAGTCTGCAGCACCTACAGGTTTTGCACTAGATGCTTCTTTTTATGTAGCTAATGATTTTAATTGGATTAGCACTGTTGATTATCTAAAATAATTCTTATCATATAAATGGGATTGTTCACAGCTCTCAGATCTACGTTCTTAGATCTTTGCAAGCAGCTCCAAGGACTACCTGGTGTAAGTCTTCTTGTTTATCAACAGCCTATTTTAGGGCACCAATATATGCTTGATACAAACTATTCATTGGATGGAAATTGATGAACCTTAAAACACAAGACCAGCTAAGTAGTTCTGTATAATTTTTTTTTGGTCACAAGTATTGTAATTAAATGTATTATGCTTTGTCACTAATGGCATGTTGATGGATAAATACCACTGAACAATTTCAGTGATAATGGCTGTCTTTAAATTTTCATTTAATATTGAGGAATGAATGACAGTAGATTTGCCAGCTCAAGACAATGTCAACAAAACTTTGACAATCTGTGCAAGTTTAAATTGATACAAAAATCAGGCATACACTCTCCCCTGACAGCTGTCTGTTGTAATGCAAGGGTTTAGTCTTCGCATGTCATTAGGTCTTCCTAGGGTTTTTGTTCTGTTTGACTTCCAAATAAGATTATTAGGGACTGGTTAATGTTTTTTGAAGATCCATAGTAGCAAGTTACAGAGCTGTTTGTCATATAATGTAAGTTGAGCTGTACCAATTTTACAGCGACTGTACATGTTTGAAGATCTGGATTCATAGGCTCATGGGAGCTTAATTCCACTGAAATCACTGACTAAGCTCATTGGGGCCCAGAAGAGCAATTTTAGGGGTATTTCCATTTAGTTTGATTATTCTTCCCTGCAAACTAAAACATTGAATATGTGTTGTCCCACATTTGTCAAAGGTTAAAACTGTGCATATTGGTAGTACCTTACAAAGACAAATGGTTGAATTATGGCAACTTCACTGTGAGCTACAGACCTATCAACTCCAGGCCTTTGAAATGGGTGGCGATACTGCAGTGATAAGTTTCTTTATTTGCAGCCATTAAGATTAGGCTTTTATTGACATAGACAAGAAGTGATAACAGCATGACATCTAGGAAGACAATGTTATTTTGCGAGATATTTGCTAATATATTAGAAAAATCATTAATTAAAATAAAACTGTCATTATTAAAACCAGATTATTTTTCCATATTTTTTTCACTGTTGGTGTTCACCCTTGCTAATGCACGCTGTTCATTAACTTCCACTGGGTCCACCACTACTGAGTAAGTTAAACTGAGTTTATTTGCTTGCATTCAACGATGTTTTTGCATCTGCATGCTTCACTTTTCTAAATGCTCTCAGGTTTTTAAATATTGCTTAGGAGGTACCAAGTCAAACAATTCCTGCACCTACCTTGTCATACTGGTTTTTTGTCCTGCTTTGTCCAGTGGGAATGTTGTCATTGTCATAGAAATCACTAGAAATGGGGCAGAATGTTTCACACTGCCATTCCAAAGAAAGTCTCCTTTGATCCTGGTACTAAAAGAAATTAAATCCCCGATCCCCAACCTGACCAGCTTTTGCTTCCCAACCTCTGTTTCCATGGCATTCTCAGCTGGTAGAAGGCAGAGAGCTAGTACAGTAAAAAAGAGGCAGACCAGCTTGTGCAGTACTTTCCTAGCAACACCTACGGCCTGTAGGATACTGTTGTGTTAACTTCAACAAGAATAGAAACAGAATCTCTTTCTACCTTTTTTTCTTTTTCCCTTTCAAGTGTTTAAATGGAGGAGAGAGATTGAATGGGCCCTAGCGGTTGCTGACCTTTGCATTTATAGTGCTGCAGCAGAATTGTAACCTTCAGCAGCAAGACAGGCTCCTGGTCTAATAAGCTGCATTTGTAATCATAAGGAGAAATAAATATCTCATCAGAATGCTAGTCCTTCCTAGTTCTGAGTGAAATTTGTAACTATGTAGTTTTTGCTTATGTGTTACTCCAAGGCATGATTCTAACACTTGGGGTTTTTTAAAGAATTCCTTGGTTTATATATAAGAAATTATTTATGCATTATTTTTGTAGGTAACAGTTATAACAATTGATTATAAGAGTAATTCTCATAATATTATACTTAATTCAGTGGGGCTACTTCAGTTGTACATCAGCGCACCTAAAGACTTTGAAGTGGACTATGCAGATAAATCATTACATCTCCGTGAGGTCCTATTAGATGCATCTTAGTTCCATCAACACAGATCAGACTGTAATACAGAGGATCTAAAATCATAGATCCCACTTGTCAAAATCAAAGTATGCTTAAATTCCATCATGATATTAGAATACTGAAGCTACGTTCAAGGAAATGAGAAATGAGAAAGTGAACAGGTACAGTTGTGGGCTGTTTCATTTACCCATGACTTTCTTGCGCCTTTCCCTCAAGTGATTCAAAAGAATTGTGTAGCCACTTCCCTCCTGATAGCATTAGAAATAAAATTTACATGTTTTAGGAAGTAAAGAGGAGGGAAATTGAGAAATCTATTTTAAATCTAAAAATTGGTTGTTCATAAGTCTGAAATTGCCAGGATGGGAACACTGCAGAAGAGAGTACTGAGAAGAGACGTAATACTTCAGATGTGTTACAGTCTCTGCAAAGAGGATGAGAATGCCCTCTGTGTACAAACCAGGAAAAAATGGGCTAAAATTGCAGCAGACTTAGATTTGACATTAGGTGTAGCTTTCTGAGAGTAAAGACAGCCAGCCTCTGGAATAGTTTAGCTGTCCTGAGGAACTGGATTGGCAAATGTCTACCAGCAATGATGGCTATAAATGAATAATTGATCCTACTTTGGGTGGTAGGATGGACTTCCTGAAGCCTCTTCCCACTTGCTTTTTTTGTGACTCTATATACTTAAGATACCAAAGGGACTGATATTTGCCATGCTAAACACTTAGTCAAACCACTTAAAACGGGCAAAACACAAAGCCTATAAGCAATGGTGATACATTAATTACTCTCTTTGGTAGAGAGGAGGCTGATTATTCAAGTAGTTTAAAATATCCAGACAGATTAATTTCCTCATCTTTGGTACTTCCAATCTCTTTACTCAGAGTTCAGAAGACAAATATGTTTCAGAACATCCAGTAAACAGATTCACAGGTATGTTCTCAAGGAAGCCCTACTTATTACTAATATTTGGAAGGGAGGTTATCTTTCCATTAGGTCATTCAATTCACAGGCCATAGGCTCTGTGAATGCCATCTGATAGAATAAGGGCTAAAAGAAAGCTCTGAGGCTTAGTATCTCCTGGCTACAAGAGTAGCTGGGAGCCAAACCTGTGCTGTCTTGTTACCTTATCTTACGTGAAACTTTAACATACAGGAAGGTTTCCTGGGAAACAAAATAATGTAAATTGATCCTTTTAATGTTTTGGGGCATATCAATAACATTTCATTTCACTTGGCAATTTCCAACAAAGGCTAGGCTATGTCTTTCAAGCAGCATTGCTAGGACTCAGACTTCAATTTTTTTTTCATTTCAATCAATTTGCCAGTTGCCACTTTCTATTAAATTAAAAAAAACAAAACAAAACAAAACACAAAAAACCCCCAAACCACAAACAAAACCTAAACATCATCTGTGGTTTCTAATCCCTCGTGCCCTTCACACCAAGGGAAAATGCTGTAAATAGCCACAAAGCCACCTCATTAATTCCTTTTAAGTGTCTCCTTACACTCTCCTTTGCCACACTAGCAGCAGTCCTTGGCTGAGACTTATCACCTCTCATGCTGGCAGACACAGTTCCTCAATATGCTCCCTCTCCTGGTACCCTCTGGCTGCATGCTTAAATGTCCCACTCTTCAGGGAAGGAACTAACTTCTGAACAGTTCATGGGAGGTGTGGCATTAGCCTTGATTCAATGGCAATACTCAATGCTGTAAGTCAGTCTTAAGCTTCAGGTAAAGCAGGCTTCTGAGGTCTGAAGAGATGGAGTCTTTGTGAGCCAAGATGACGTAAGGGTCTAAACAAAATAGTAGGATCTCTGAGCCTGATGGGATGCACGCCAGGGGTATTTCACTTCAAAGAGTGCCAAAAAAGAGACGAGTCAGAATGAAGCATGTTTCTGACCTCTGAGGAAGAAGTGCTAAGAAGTCTAGACAGACATCTTAACTACATGTTAGTTCAGCAATGTAGTATTCATCCTGTCTCCAGCTTGTGGTTCAGCTGTTGCAGGGCAGAGACTGCCATTAATGCTGAACCCTCCAGGGTTTGTGCTCCTGTTCCTAACAAATCAGACCTATCTAGGCCCACCAGCTGTGAGCCAGTGCATCAGCTGGAGTCTGTGTGCCCAGAAAGCTGCCTGCCAGCATGCTTCTTCTAAAGGGTGGCATGAAGGGGCTCTCTCCCTGCAATTCCAGCACCGCGTCTCTGAGGAAACCCTCCATGCGGCCAGATATCCACTAAGCTGCTGATCTGCAAATTGCCACTTGCAGCTTCTGGGGTAAGAACTCTCAGAGAACTTCAGGTGTGTTTCCAGGATTTGGCCACAATCACGCTGCAGGAAGTCAGTAGACTTAGCAGGGTGGTCTGAGGACACGAGGCTGTGCAAGAAACATGTGAGCTAAATCACGACTATGCCTGAAGACATTCAGCTGGTGTGCTGCCTCTCTGGGGATACTCTCTTTGGTAGCTGCACCTCTGTAGGAGCTGTTGCCTCTACAGAAACACTTAAGCAGAGAACTACTCATGCTAGGGTGCACCATTATAGAATGAAAAAACTGTTTCAAAGAAACTCTTATAGTTAAATTGAGTTGTAGCAGATGCAATGCCTGCCCTTCCCTGAAAGGCAAATACATTTTGTTAATGTGAATTATAACCTAAACCAGTATAGTCTATATAAGACTCTAAGTTACAATGCACCACATCCATACATTACATCTCTTCTACAGGTTTGCTTCAGTACAGCTACATAAATTAAGTTATGGTGGTAGTGGGTAGTTATTAACACTGAGACAGCTTTAGTATCATCTCTATGATTTCCTTGGGCCTCTCTTCATTATCATCAATGCTTTTCTGGTTTGTGATGCTTCTGAGTCTGAGGAAAATTCTCCTAGGACAGCTGATCCTGTCAACTCTCACAACACAAATGGATTTACCTTTCCTTTGACAACTATCTCTGGCCCTCAGAAAGAAGTAATTTTATTTTGAAGTCTAATAGCTGTGACTTCTGGTTTCCTGATTTTTCCTTTGTGGTACAGCCACTAGATTGAAAACAATGTGGGTTTTTAAATCAAAGTGGAAAAAATATAGATTCCCTAACACGAAGTAAGAAGGCCAGCAACAATCCTTTCCAAGGAACTGAAATTTGTATTTGCTGTCTCCTTGCTGACCAAGGCTCTTCTTTAACACCAGTCTCTCATCAGCCTACCTATGCGCTATAGTACCACCAGTTAAAAGACAAAGATCTATATGTGTCTTTTAACCCCACTCCACTGCAGAGTATAAGGAGCTATTTAGTCTGACATCCATTTTGTTAGTTTCTACCAGCAGCAGCTGTCAGATTTCCCTGGGGTTTTCTTCAGAGCATCTGGCTTGGGTCAGGTCATTATAAAAAATTTATCAAACATCCTTTACAGGACTGGCTTGAGATTTTTTAAATAAGGAAATCTCATCTATCTCCAGTCTTACAAAGGTTTTTTCTTCCATTCTGTCAACACAGAAGATATATTAAGCATTGTGTTTAATGAGATATTGAACATCTCTTTGTTCTGAGTGTATACTGGAGTAGGCTATGCTTAGAAAACACATCACTTGGGTTTATTTTATTCTGTGGTTGGAGTAAAAGTTGTTATGTTGTGATAAAATATGTATTTCTTTGTTTTGGAAAGCAGTAACATGGACTAGACTCTAGGCTACATGTCAGGTGATATTGGAATGGAGCAAGACAGGCTGGGCAACTGAGTAACCCAGATGAAATGCGGGGCTAATTGTGAGGATGATTATTTAAGGAAAAAAAAGCCAAGTAGGAAGAACATAAGAACTGCCATACTGATTCAAAACAAATGTCTCTCTGTCTCTAAAAGTGATCATAAGTTCACATTTAGGGAAGAATAAGAATCGCGTAAGTATATATGTTTTTGACCTTTAATAGTCTTTCAGCTTCTTAGAGTTTTAACCTTAGATTTCCCAACTCTTTTATAGTTTGTTTATTTAGCAACCCTTTATAGCAACCCTTTATGAATCATTCTTCCAAGTACTTCTTGCCCTGAAATTATGTAAACTTCTTCCATTACTTTATGTTCTGCAAGGATTTCCACAGGTCTGGGACCCAAAGTGTGAGGAACTACCATCCCAAACTTTATTTGATGATGCCTAATATCCCTGGAAAGGACAGTGGATAGTTGATCTCTATCCATTTCAGTTGTGCTACTTACAATTTTGTAGATCTCTGTCACATCCCCACAAATCATCCTTTTTTTGCAGAACTCCAGCCCACCTAATCATTCATTGTACAGAAGCCATTCTTTACTATTTGAGTGTCAAAAATGTCCTTCTCTGGATCTTTTTTAAGCTTTAATGTGTCCTTTCTTAAACGAGGAGACCAAAACTGCAGATAGTATTCAAAGTATGAGAAGCATGCATTAATCTAGTGTTTTCTGTCTTGTTCTTTACTCCTTTCCTAATAGTTCCTAGCATTTGATTTATTTTTTTGATTGCTGCTGAGCACTGAGATGGTGCTTTCTTGGAACTATTTATTCTAACCTTGAAGACTCTCTCACTTCTGAGTGGTAATGGTCAGGTCAAAGTCCACTATTTGATATATGAAGCTAAGATTGTTTTTCACCACAGCATTTCACAAAATGTTTTATTGCTCTGTCATGAAGCCATTTTACTCCTCGGTCATGAAGCCTCGTAAGATATTTCAGCAGTTGTATGCTCAGCCCTCGTTCCAATTACATTGATAACTGTATCATCAGGAAACCTTGGAATCTCACTGCTCATCCCCTTTTCCAGGTCATTCGGGCTTTGCTAAAGTGTGTGGGTCCCAGCACAAAGTTCTGTCAAACTCTCTTCTTTTACTGAGAATTTTGACTATTAGTTCCTATTGTGTTTTACTTACAGCTGTGTTTGTTCAGCTTGAAGGGAAGGCTAAAGGGAAATCTCATTGTTTCGCTTTTTAAGGTGAGATTATAGAGAACACAGAGGTGAACTCATAGGTTCACACTGAAAGGAGAAGAGGTGACAGATACGAGCTGCTTCAAGGGAAATTCTGACTAGAAAAAAGGAAGACTTTTTTCATACTGCACCAAGACACCCAAAGAGCTCGTGGGATTGCTGTCCTTCAGAATATCTGAAGTTTTACTGTTCATGACCCCAAGACATCTTCTTTAAGCTGTTAGCAGGCATTACTTTGAGCAGGGTGTTGGACAGTATGATCTCCAGAAGTCCATTCAAACCTAAATTATTACAGGTTTCTATGCCTTTAAGACAGAATTTTCCATCTTCTCCCATGATTGTTCGGTGTCCTTTCTTGAAGGATATTGTCAAGGTCTTTTGGAAATCCCAGTAAAATATATCAACAGGATCATGCAGAACTTCATACTAATAAGTCACGTCAAAGAGCTCCAAGAGGATTACAAGGCAGAGCCATGTTTTGTCTTTTCAAGATCATAATCATCATCAGGTGTGGATGGAATGAATACACATTCACCATTAGTAATTAATCTATTTCTTCTTTAATTTTTTAGGTGTATACCACCTGGCCCTGGTATTTGCTACTTTTCATTGTATTTCTTTGAATCGTAATCCCTTCTGAAGTTGCTTCAATTTTCAGACAAATGGTTCACTGAGTTCCCCTTAAAAAATGAGGCCTGTGTTGTAATCTCCTGTCTTCTCTAAAACAAATCTGGATGCTAACAATCTATTTAGCTTCTCTCCATGGTCTTACCCTTCTGACTGCTGCTTTTCTACTCCAGTTAAGGAAGTGCTACAAAATGTTTGCCAGACATTTTTTTCCTGATGTCCTAAGAGAAAAATGTAGTATTAATTTTAGCTCTTTCACAAAAGTAGTCTGATTCCTTTTTTGATCTGCTTGATTATATTTTCACATTTCATCTACCCAAATTTATGATCCTTTTCTTTTTAATTTTTTTTTAAATACAACTTCAGATTTTTAAATTATGCTTTCTGAATTCTAAGAATGTGGCTTAGCCATTTCATCTTCCTTCTGGCAGTTTCCAAGCCTGTTCTAATATACAGTCAGCAATGCTATTATGCTTCCACTCTGGTGTTCTCCAGCCTCTAAACCACCTGTAACTTAATTCTTCATTGCCTAATGTATGGCACAATTGTGGTGAAGATTTTATCTTTTGCTTTTTTGTGTCATGGATGCTGGATCTGAGTTACGATTATCTCTAGAATTGTACTTCCAGAGGAAAGTTTGGAACAGATCTTTGTCACTATCTTGTCAAGGGCTTCATTTCCTCTTCTGGGGTTGCTAGCCAGCTGATCCAGGAAAGAATCATTGACAATTTCATCTACAGTTTATGACCCTGAGTGAGGTTTCTCTCTTCTACACAGTACAACTGAAGTGTCTTTTTGTCCTTAGCAACTCTATGACTTTAGAATCATAGAATCATTAAGATTCTAAAAGATCTCTAAGGTCATCAGAGTCCAACTGTTAACTCAGCACTGCTGTGAACACAACTAAATGATATCCCCAGGTGTCGTATCCACACACCTTTTGAGCACTTCCAGGGGTGACTCCACCACCTCCCTGGGAAGTCTGTTCCAATGCTTGACAACCCTTTCCATGAAGAAATTGTTCCTAATATCCAATCTAAACCTCTCCCAACACATCTTGAGGCCACTTCCTCTTCTCCTATTGCTTCCTCAAGAAGAGGCCGACCCCCACCTGGCTACACCCTCCTTTCAGGGAGTTACAGAGAGCGATGAGGTCTCCCCTGAGCCTCCTTTTCTCCAGGCTGAACAACCCCAGCTCCCTCAGCTGCTCCTCATAGGACTTGTGCTCCAGACCCTTCACCAGCTCCACTGCCCTTCTCTGGACTCACTCTGGCACCTCAATGTCCTTCCTGCATTGAGGGGCCCAACACTGGACACAGCACTCGAGGTGTGGCCTCACCAGTGCTGAGTACAGGGGGACAATCACGGCCCTGGTCCTGCTGGCCACACTATTGCTGATACAGGCCAGGAGCCATTGGCCTTCTTGGCCACCTGGGCACACACTGGCTCATGTTCAGATGGCTTCTTACAGCTTAATTCAGCCTGTCTCTGCTCTTGGCTGGAAGGCTGATAGTGTTGACCCCATTCTATAGCCTTCCTCTTGGGGTCTGGCATTTCAATCCAGCTTCTGTGCTACTTTTTAAGGTGGTCAGTTTGTTAATTCAATTTGCTTCTAAGCTCTAACTAAACACAGAATTCTACCGTAGCAATTACCCAGTACACTTTTTTCACCCCATTATGTTTTGTACACTAGGATCACAGCATGCCACTGGCTATTTTTGTTCCATCAGGAAAAAATAAGGAACTAGTTGTAAACTGGTAGCTGTTCAGTCATATCATCAGTAGTTTTGGTACAATTCCTTTGCTTTCAGACTGCAGCAGGGTTTATGCTGTTGTGTTCTGACCCTGGAGCCTGCTACTCTCACTCTACTATTACCAACGTCTGAGTTCCATCTTCTGTTTCTCTACTACTCTGCTGAGACCTGAATGCTTTCACCTTCATTGCAAAATCATTAATTCTACTCCATTTTCCTCATCCTGATAATCTTCTGTTCTGGCACTTTGATTTCGTTTTTAGCCCAAAAGGTAACAATATTGACTGTAACTGAAGACATTCTGCTACTTGTAAAAATCTCCTCTCTAATTATGCCTTCACCACAAAAAGTGTTTCAACATACATAATTCTGATTCTATTTTAGACATAAAACTACACTTACACAGATATTCCTTTTCATGTTGAATCCTAAGTATTGACAAGACATCACACACTCTTTTAGGAGTTCAGTACATAATTTCGTACACCCTGAGACGCGGAGAAAACCTAGCTAGAGTTTCATCTTTGCTTTCAGCATTTCAGCTCTTAAAGATGACTTGCAAAGTAATCGGTGAATATAATTCTTTGGCAACAAAATGACTACTGGAGACCAATGGGAAGTAATTTTTGGAACATAATCTCCAGGCATCAGTGAATTACTTGCTTCAAACTTCTTCCTGTGTTTTTCATTTATGAAGCATGGAACGTCATATAAACTGTTATATTGTATTGTTTGAATGTTGAAACAAGATTATTCAGGGCAAGGCTTTTGGTGGGGGCACACTGATTTAGGTGCCATGGTTCTGAATTTCCTCCCTCTTCACTGTTTGGTACTTCCTTATGCATTAAAAAGTATGCGTTTAGCTGAAGACTCAGAACAAATAGAGAGGATTATATATATAAGTAGATAAAAGATATTTAACACATAAAGAAGAAGCAGCTTTTTGGCAACAAAAATAGCATTTTTGAAAGAGAAAAGGAAACAGCTGGTTTACAGATCAATATTGAAAGAAATGCTTTAAATCACCTGTTTAAGATCACATGTTTTACTCTGTAGTGTGGTGGACTACGAATCTGTTGTGACTCAGATTACAGCAACTGAAGAAAGACTAAGGGAAGTAACTACACAGATTATTCAGCTTGATCATAAGAGCAGCCTAGGATGTGGAATGCAAATGAATACTAAGACCACAGGAATTGGATGTGACCCTTTGCAATTTCCTTCTCATTTCCAGTGACTCACTTGATGACTTGGATAATGTCACTTGCTCAATCCCTGCCTCAGCTTCCCCAGCTATAAAGATGGTACAACTGGCTGAGAGTGGGGTTATCTCTGATGTGATTTTTTTTCCTTTTTTCAGGGTACTGAATTGGAACAGAAAATAATCAAAATTATTTGCAAAACTAACATTCCCCAAAATGTTGCTTTGGAATGATCACAACTTCGATTTTCGTGCTTTCTCTGTAATACAGCTGTGCCTCTTAAACTGAAGTGTTTGACTTCTTAAATACAATATATATGTCACATCTTTTTCATCAGTGGTTGTTCTTTCAAGAATTTAGTATAGTATAAAGTTCAAACAAAATGAATCAAAATTAAGAAGTTCTACACCACAGAAACAAAACGTTTTTTCTCCAGCTGAACAATGGAGTTGATACTGACACATTCCTGACAAATGCTTTCATTTTGATGAAACTACATTTCGTTTGAAGTCATTAACTCAGTATGCATATTGGTTTTATGACATCTGGTTGTTCTTGTCTCTCATCTGACATCTTCTTTCACAGGTAATAATTATTTTTCTGTCTGTCTTTCCTTCTCTTTTCCAAAAATGCTTTACTCCTCTTACAAATATCCTCTTTATTCCACATATTTCAAACACTCTTTTTTTCTCCTCATGTTTTCTGGCTGATTAAAATAATGACAATAAGTTCAAAGCAACTGTTTCCGGGCTCTGCTTAACGTGAATTTTGCTATTTCTTTTTGAATGTAAAAGGGCTTGTGTGCCTTAAAGTTTGTTCATCTCTCCTGATTATATCCATTGGATAATTAAAGATACTTTCTCCAACAAACTTTGCCCCACTGCTTTTTAAGGCAAACTGTTCCATCAGGACTCTTGTGCCCATTTTAGTACTAACACTGACTTTTACAGTATCTTGCAGTTTGTGAATGGAGATGGATGCGATTACGATAAGGCTGCGATAGATTGTATGACTGAACTTGCCCTAGCACATCCTCCACTGTATGAACAGCTTTGGAAGACGACACCATTCTCTGCAGTCCTCTTACCTGCTGCTTCCTTACAGCCTGTCAAGGGAATCAGATGTTTACTGCCAATTAAGCTTGATAAAACTGCAGGATTCTCTTGTATTCTCTTGACAATAGTATTTCTGAGTTGCTGGCAGCTTCTGGAGGGCTTGTGGCTACATGTATAGCAGGAGACCTCAGTGTGCTTTAGCACTTTGTTTATTTGGTGACTTAGGTCATTTAGATCTCACCCTTACTGCCCTATCTACCTCAGTCATCGCATAAAACATTCAAGATTTTATTGAAGATTTTCTTTTGGAGCAAAAATAATGTTAAGATACTTCAACTGGCAGTAAACAGATTTTTTATTATTATTAAATTAGACATGCTCGCCCAAAACACTGAAGCAACAATAAAAATTCTTATTCCAAAACGATATGGTCCACAATTACAGAAAATGCTGTGTTATTTCAATGCTTGAACTGAAAATTTCCCAACTTTTCCAACTTCCAGATTGCTGACTAAAAGTACTGGGCTTCTGTTTGTTCTGTCTGAGCTCTAACACTTCTCAGCCTTTCTGAAATATATAAAAAAGATATTAAAAAATGTAGGGTCTTTCTGTGCAATGGCCATATGCAGAGCTCCCCTGAACTAAATGGGGTTGAATCTGTCTGCACTATCAGCTTTACACAATAGGTTCAGAAGAGAAACAAAAAGCAGATGATGATTTTTTTAGGATGGAGGGTGGTGTCAGTTACATCACTTTTCCACTTTGTTTTAGTTAAAGGGGAAAAAGTGCAAACTGATCTTAGTATCTCTGAAAATTATGTTGAACTTAAAACCTCGTTAGTATTTCTGAGTTAAAAAATCATTATTTAACAAACACATTTGGGAAGCAGTCTGACTGAAATAAAAATCAGCTCATAATGGATTCAAATCAGATAGGAGTTTGCAAATGCACTGGTGCACCTAAAAGGGTCTGATTTAGAGCTGCACATACAGAAACATCATGTCGGGGAGGAGGAAGGTGACAGTTCCTGTTTATGCATTTTTGGCAAGCTGCACCTGAAGGATGGGATGATTTTCTGGAAACTGTCATGCCAGAAATACACAGCTAAACAGGAGGGAACTGAGAAGAGCAAAGGGAATAATTAGAGACCTATGGGGGTGGGACAGGGTTTCTTGTCTCTTTTCTTAAGAAACCCAAGCTATGCAATTGCACTGCTTTTCTGTCAGTACTCCAGCAATAACATTTGACTCTCTTGACCAATTTGAAAGAAGCCTGACAAAAAAAGGAGAGGTTTAAAAACACCGAGCTCCTGTGGGTTTTACAAAAATCAGCAACCATATAGAGGAGACTCAGATTTGTGTGCCCAGTAAAAAACAGGTGGAAGTGTGAACTCAGCTGCATTATTTGGCACAAGAGAATCAAAGCTGTCATCCAAAAGCAGGCTCCATAAGGTTTGCTGTCAATGGAGCTGCTTGTTTGTTGTTTAGAGGTAGGGGCATTTATTGCTTGCCTTTTTTTTGTTTTGTTTAAAAGAAGCCCAAGACTTCTGCCTGACACGATTTTTAAAGTGTTCATCGCTGCAGGATATTGGCACTCATTATGAAGTTATGCATAAGACTAGATCTTATCCAGGACAGGGCCTGAAATTCCTACCTGAAATGAAATCCCTTTGTGCCAGTGTTTTCTCTCTGCCTTGGAAAGCATTGTTTCCATTTCTTCTCATGCTAGAGCTAGCTCTGACCTTTTTCTCTCTCTTAAAATACTGTGGTACCACCAAACTTAAAGAAATGAAAAGTCATGAGTCAGATGCCAAAAAACCCCCCTGCTCCTAAAAATTATGATATGTTGATACAATATATTTTACTTTGAATTTGGTGAGTCTTTGAATTCTTTTAAATCCTTCAACTTCTTGAGAGAGAGAGAAGTCTCAGTGTCCCACTTTCATTAACTTATCGTGAGAAATTACTTTGAGCCTTTGATGCTACAAGATATTTCGTCCTTCATGGCTGTCCCTTAAATGGCAAACCCATTGAGACCGAAAACTCCTCTGCAGCTTTCACTATCCCCTGTCTTCCATCAGTCTGAGAAAGAGCACCACTCCTCTAGGCAGGGAACCTACAGGAAAACCCTGCGAATTGCTTGTTTCTTCTTTCAGTTTGCCTCATGCAAGGAAACAAACAACCACGATTGCTTACAGCTAGTGAAAAGGGAGTATTGGTGGAACTGAGAAATTTAGAATGTGGCATTTGGTCAATACAAAAGGAAGATATAGGGGAGAAGGAAGGTTCCTCAGATTGAGGGGAAGTCTAGGGTCATAAAGAAATATGCATTTGGCATGCATAAGGCATATGTTATGATGCCCTATGCATGACAACAAGTGAACATTCATTGTTATGAACAGAGAAGAAAAGGTCATGGATTCCATCATAATGCTTGGCTTTTCAAGTTTAGGAAAGTCATTTACCTAATATGTTACAATAGCTATATTGATATTCCATTTCTAGATTTCACAGCAGTCTTCTCCAGACAGGACTTCAGAGAAATTGGTTTAATAGGATGCCTGTCAGTGACAAGACTTCGGATGTTACTAAGCAAAGGTAATTCTTACTAACCGGGCAGTGAAATTCTCTTCAAGGCTCTCATGCATCATTCCAACTTTGGGATATAATATATTGAACTAGACTGGGCTTCCCACACACTGTTGATTGGACAACAGTGTCAGATATTTCATGATTACAAAACAAATGTGTGCAAATCAGAAAACAACCACTAAAAGTTGGAAATCCTGATAATAAGAGCTCAGTCTCTTCCTGTAGACCCGTCAAAAAATGAGGTGACGTGTATGGTTTCTTCTTTATTTCTCTCTAGTAAATTCTACTGCTTTTGTAGAAAAATAATACAAAATCATTTGCTGTGTCTAGGATTTTGTAGACGTTAGGAAAAATGTTGCCAAAAGCCTGAAAGAGGTGAACCTTCCCATCTGCTCAGCACTGTTAAAGCCACACCTGGAGTGACAATTCTAGTTCATGGCTCCCCGGCACAAGAAAGACATGGACATAGAACAGCTGGTCAAGTGAAGGGCAAGGAAGATAGTTCAGGAATTGGAGCATGTCATATGAGGAAAGGCTGAGAGATGGAACTAGTTAGTCTAGAGAACAGAAGGCTCAGAGGCAGCTTATAGATGTGAATAAATATCTGATGGGATGGTGTAAGCAAGACTGAGTCAGGCTCTTTTCAGCAGTGCCCAGTGACAGAGGAAGCGGCAGTGGGCAGAAACTGAAATACAGGGGGTCTTGTCTGAACACGAGAAAACACTTTTTTACAGTTCAGGTGACTAAGCACCGGCACAGGTAGCTCAGAGAGGCTGTGGAGTCTCCATCCTTGGAGACTCTCAAAGCCATCTGGATGAGGACCTTAGCAACCTGCTCTAGCTGACCCTGCCTGACCAGGTTGGCTGGACCAGATGTCCTCCAGTGGTGCCTTCCAGCCTGAATGTTTCTGTGATTATGTGCTTTTCAGCAAAACAGTTTTAGTCACAATATTGGCTTGGTGCAAGTCCACGCTCCAACTTCCATAACTTTTTTAGCCTGTATTCTGCAAGACTTTTCAGCTTTCCCTTTTAAGTTACAAGAAACTATATATAAAAATCTATACTGTTTGTATTCATTTTGTATTTTCCACAGAGCAGTAAGAATTCACATGCTTGACCCAGTATAAAGCAATTAACACAAATACAGAATAGATATAAATAACTATGTCAGTAATTAATAAGCAGAAGGGTGAGTAGGATAACTTAACCTCATGTAATATTTTCTTCATAAAATTGTCTTGGAGACACTTGGATCTTATGGTTTTTATATTTTGCTTAGTTTGGGCTTAAAGCTGTGATTCTTGAACACTAAGACCATTGCTCTAGTGAATGTAATTACTTGAGCTACATCCTTTACTTGGAATATGCAGGTCCACGCAAATTATCTGAAGGATTGAGCATGGACTACCTATGGATACCTTTAACCACACAATCATGATGTCTAGTATTACCATTCCAGTCATGTCTTAGTTATTTCTGATACTAAACATATGGTGGTACCTCACCTTCTTCTCATCATCTTCTTTTTTTCAGACTTGCTTCCTTTAGTTTTGAAGTGGCTGCCTGTTGTTAATGAATGGATAAATTCTTCAGCACCGGCCTGTTACACGAAGGCTATCTTCCCTGCCGGTCACAGATGGCGGGAAGTGATTTTATTGATTTGTTAGTACTTAGCTAGAAGGATTACATCTAGCAGTAATGATGTGGCCAGGCCCTGGGACAAATCACCACAGGAGTTAGTGGAGGGTCCGTGTCTTAAACTGAGTGTGACATTATTATATTTACTAGCTTTTTATAATGCTTTGCTTATTAACACCATTGTAATCTCTTCCGAGCCATCTGTCGGTCATTCAAGTTTCCGTTTCCTTCATGTGCTGGAAAAGTTGGGAGACGTCAGTTTCTGAACTGAACTCGGACATTATCCTACAAAAGTTCTAGTGGTAACCATAGTGCTTATTATGTTTTTTCTTTATAATTAGTGTTATCAAATTGTGTCCTGCAGAAAATCTCTTGGGGGGACACAGGCAGATGGCCAGTAATTCCTCTCAAATTCAAAGGGTCACGAAGGTTCATGGCTTTCAGAATTTGTGGGAGAGGTATTAGTGTGGCTGGGAGAAATCTGGTCCCTCTCCCTGTTCCAAACTTGGCAAGTTTGTCAGAAAGAAGCATTGAACACTGCCAGCATAGATTTTTTTTTTTTTCTTCTCTTTGGTTCGTGCTCATCAGATGATCTCTCTAGAAACTAGAGCTGTTTCCATGCTGTGACCTCAGCAGAAGCACAACTGAGAGGTCTTAAGTGTCAGCGTGTGTTAGTGGCAGCTCACATTTTACTGGAAAGTGCAGTTTTCTCTGTATTTTAGCTTTGCATTTCTAAGTAGACTGAATGACTTCATTCACTGACAGGCACATGTGCGAGCAGAAGATGCTTCAGAGCTATAGGCATGAGCTTTTGGCCAGTGGATTACATGCAGATGATCTCCTGTAGAGAAGCGCTGTTGCATTCATTACCAGCTCCCCAAAATGAAGTTACTCAGAGCTGGTAGACCAGAAATTGGCAGGGAAGCCATCTCTCTCTGGACACGACGTTTTGTTTCACTGTGCACTAACCCCTCAGTTAACAGTCGGCACTGTGACATGTTTCGTGGCCAGTTTTAGTGGGTCACAGTAGTTAAAAAATGGGTCTGATAAATCAGAGCACTTGTCACCCGCGTGGGAGGTGTGTGTGGACCATGGCATGGGTGGCACTAACGGGGTTTAGGAAGCGTATGAAGAAAGTGCTGAAGCGTGGGACCCTCAGGAAGGGACGGTCGAGCGGTGACAGCGCTGGCTAAAGGCAAGGGGGCTGCAGCTGGGGCCAGCACGGCTCACGCCCGAGGGAGTGGCGACAGCGCTGGGAGCCCAAGGCTTCTCGGCGCCCCAGGCAAACCCGCAGCAAACCCGCACCCTCCCATGGGTGGCCCTGCCTCGGGCGAGCCGGCAGCCCTGGCGGGAACACGGGCGAGCACCTGCGGTGAGGAAATCTGGAGGAGGACGTGAGGAGGGCGGCGGTGCC